>JAANSK020026689.1:0-17929 GCA_011763485.2 Isoetes engelmannii
AAGTCTTGCAGTCTTTCTAAACTTTGTCCAGAATTACCATTTGCCAATATAGCAATTCTGTTGTCCATAGAACACCGGGTTCCTACCAAAGAGAGGCCATCTCGAATCAGAAAGAGAGTTTACATCCTCTGAACAATTTGGAGAAAATACACAACAAAACACCATGAGCAAAGATATTTCCCACTACATATTATTTTTACCAATGCCCGTGCTTGCCTCAATGATGGGTCATTACTAACCTCAATCGCCCTCAGTATAGTATCATCTAACTACAAGCAGAAAGAGAAATTTTAAATAACGAACTTGTTATCAGCTAAAGTAGCTCTGATCAATCAAAAAATATAACAATTGACTCGGAAAATTATATCACAAATAATCTGAAACCAATCACAAAAGATGCACTCAAAATACCAGCCTGGGCTTTTTGCATCAGTGTTTAGGTCTCTGTACAATTAGTAGTAGAATAAGATCAATTAGCACCTTCCAAAGGTCAGTGGAGTATTGAATCCTTTCTACTAATCGCAAATGGCTATTTGCCAATAACAATGCATCTGCAACCAATAACTCTAAGCCCTGCAGATTTATAGACATATTCAAATAAGTGCATGTATCTGAGCATGGGAGAAAGCTGTTAATATTTATGGCTAACCTTCACGGCCTTATGAGTATAAACAATCTTATGAAGCTCAGCCCTTGCTTCAAACAAAGCACAAACATAGTCCTCTGTCTAGCACGAAACAAACTAAAAGAAACGAAATGAAATGTTATCACGGCATGGCACAAAACCATGCCCTGCCCTCCGCCGTCTCTTTTTGTCTCTTTTGCAAGGATTCTCTGAAGACCAGGGGAAAAGACTCTTGATCCATGCCGATTCTCGCAGATGGGCATACGAAGGAGAAGGACAACTTCAAGGTGGAGTTGGATTTTCCCTAGAATTTTTAATTTTGTAGACCGTTGATGTAGAAATTTGATAATCCAACGGACACCATCAAATTTTGTTGACGTGGCATGGCACGTGGATAGCCTATAATTGTAGCAAAAGGGGCACCTCGGGTTAGGCAAACCTGCTAAAACGCCAAAAATTACCTTTTCGCGCTACTTTTTCTGGCGCTATTGGGAGCTGGAGGTTTCTTGGCGATTCGCGACTGGCGTGGTATTCTTGGGCACTGAGTGAGGTGCAGGCGCTCGCGTAATTTCTAACCGGCCCGCAAAAATGCAGCGGATTATATAGGAGATGCTGCAAAGCTGCCCACGTGTCAGAAACTTGAGACATCGGGTCGTGCACCCGTCACAATTAAGTTGCCATAATGGCACGTACGTCCGACGGTTCAAATTCCGGCAGTTCAAATTCCGCGGGCACTAACACGACCACTTTACCCTTCCTATTTTCCGAGGAAGGGACAAATAGGAAGGGTTTTCGTATAAATTTAAAATTTGAATTTTGAATTCTAGATAGGCGTGCGCTTTAATGGAGGGTGGCTGTATCAGTAAGCGTGACCACAAAAGTCATGTGTGGGAATATTTTAAAGGGAAAGTTACGAAATTGCCCCTCATGTTTAGGGCAATTTCAACTATGCCCTTAGGAGATCCACTATTTCGAAAATGCCCTTTGGGCAGGTCACGGGCAACATACTGGGAACGGAGCAAATCCTTTACAGGATATCTGTTCACCAACATCGCAAACACAAAATCCTTCACTGGATAATACTTATGTTTACATGTAAAGTCCAATATTCTGCATAGTTTCTTTTTCCTCTAAGCACAGATTATTGCCTGAAATTGGCTTCAGGCTAGAAACGACAGCAGCATGTAGGTATCTTATGCCGGACAACATAGATTACGTACCAAAATTAGGTTCAGGGTAGAAACGATCATATGCCGGAGAACTAGGTTCAGGGTAGAAACGATCATATGCTGGAGAACTAGGTTCAGGGTAGAAACGATCATATGCCGGAGAACATGTGCAGCGTTCATGTACAGCGATCATACAGCTTATGTACAGCAGCCCGTTGATTTACCATGATGCTGTTTACTTGTAACATCATCTTTATCACCATTCATATGGAAGATACACAATCAAGCTAAGCATCCAAGTCTGCAATACATTCGAAACCATAAAGTACATTATCTAAGCTAGTTCTTTATGTTAAAACTGACTAGCATTTTACTGAGCTACTTCTTAATGTTAAAACGACTTTAAAATATGAGTTGTCTGTTTCTTTCTGGCAATAACACAGATATCTGTCTCCTGGAAAATTAAACAGAGACATTTGTTACAATACAAAAGACAACAGAGACCTTATACCAGAGACATTTGTTACAATACAAAAGACAACGGAGACCTCTGGCAATAACACAGATATCTGTCCCTTGGAAAATTAAACAGAGACATATATTACAATACAAACAACAACAGAGACCTTATACCAGAGACATTTGTTACAATACAAAAGACAACAGAGACCTGGCAACTATGCAAGTTTACTTGAAACAGGAATCCAGAAAGAATTGTTATACAGATCTAGCCAACACCTTCATCTTTGTGATTTATTACACTACAAACTTGAAATATTTGCCTAAATTGAATGCCTAAACCTGAATAATTTCACCAATGAAGAGATTAAATCTGAATACAACATTCTTGCTGATTCTAGCAACTGAATGGAAAGAATGTAGCAGTGTCTGAGCACCAATCAAACAAGCAAGCAAAAATTACGTACCAATTACCAGCTTGCTTGCTCGATCAGCTTGAAGCTTGCTTACCGGATGGGCATCTGCATTCCGCCTTTGTTCATGGGATTAGCAAAACGTCCATGAAAACGTCTATGTTAATGGGATTAGCAAAACGTCCAACCGGTTGGGTATGTGCAGTGGCCTATTTGTGGGATTAGGAAGCGTCCGTGCTCTCTTTGTCTTGGGATTAGGAACGCTATTGACTAATCCCTAGATTGACAGACAGCCTAAACTCTGCCCAACCTGCCCGTGGCCTGCCCGAAGGGCATTTTCGAAATAGTAGATTTGATAAGGGCATTGTTGAAATTGCCCTATACGTGAAGGGCAATTTGGTAACTTTCCCTATTTTAAATAAAAAATAATTATATGAAATCCCTACCTATTTTCCTTGGAAACCCTTCGAATTTTCAAAATGGGAAACCTTTCCTATTTTCCAAGGGAACCCTATTTTTCGTGGAAGCCCTTTCTATTTTCCAAAACAAGAAATTTGGTAGGGTTTCAATGGAAACCCTTTTGGCTTTCCTTAAAACCCGAAAAGGGATTCCGAAGAAAATAAGTAGGGTTTCCTTGAAAAATCAGTAGGGTTTCAATTCAATGGAAACCCTTTTCGGCTTTCCTTAAAACCCGAAAGGGATTCCGAAGAAAATAGGTAGGTTTCCTCGAAAAATCGGTGGGGTTTTATTAAATGACATGTCAAAAGCAAATGTAATAGCATTACTAGATTTGTTGTTCATCGAATCACGTCATCTGTTAATGCGTGGAATATTCCAGTGCATCTACCAATCGGACGGCTAAAGAATTCTTTGTCTCTAAAATGCCTGCACGATTCTAAGGTGCACATCGGCATTTCATAAAACTATATGACCATTGGCAACGACCATTCCAAATAAATTTCACGATCAGCACAGACCATTGGGCCGACGAAATTGCACAGGCAACGCATGGACTTCCTGCTGCCCGCAGTTTGCCGAACAAGCATGAATCATGCGGTCTCAAATTAAGAGGTGCAGAATATCATTTCATCAACTGATTTACATGCCCGGATTTCTCCCTGCACTGCCTATGCCGCGCCAGGCAGTTTCTAGTTTAGGCGTTCAGCCCAAAACGCCCAAAACGCCTATGTAGCCATGCCGATGCCTCGCCAGGTAGTTTTTAGATTAGGCGTTCAGCCCTGCCTATGCTTCACCAGACGGCTTCCAGGCTCAAGAAGCCTCAGTGGACCCCAAGAACAGCCACCCGAGGCAGCTATGTCTGTGGCAGCATGGCTATCCTGTGCTCCTGAGAGTAAAAAACGAAATCAGGCCTCCATTCCTCACCCCAAAACATGAAACAAGTGCTCTTCAATTGCCAGAATGGGAACAAAGAAACAAAGAACAAAAACAAATAAAGGAAGGAAGGAAGCCGAAATGCCCACATAACTCCGCTCTGCTTTCTTGGGCTTGGACGGAATCCCCTCACAGTTGCATGTGCCGAACAGCTGTCTGCAAGGAATCCGTCTATATCCTGTCTGCAAGGAGCACCTGTCCGCATGCGGAATCCTTCTATATCCAGACCATGGTCATAAACTTCGCTCAAATCGACAAATACAGATTGCACCCAGAACCTTTATATTCATTTAAGCTGCTCAAAACTGTGAAAAAATACGAATTCCACTACAATACGCGGGCAAAATCATAGCCTAACCGCTGCATGAGATACGACCTCCAACACCAAAATGAACATATCTTATATTATAATGTTTTGTTGTATGTCTGTGTTCCATCAACACTATCCTTTACGCCACGTGGATGGCTAGGAGGATGGGGCCTTTTTAAAACCCTAAAAAAAAAAAAAGGTAGAGCGCCATATCCGCGCCATCGCCAAGCAGACCATGGATTTTTTTTTTTTTTCCCTTGAAAGAGTGTTCTAGGCCTCCGCCTGCCATAGCCATGCCCTCCTCATGCCATAGCCATCCTCTGTGCCAAGCCATCCTCTCCGCGTGCCTCCTCTTTGTCGGTGTATGGCGGATTCTGGCAGCGATGATGCATAATCTGGAGCTCCCTTTCATGCTTCACGTCAGTCTTTGAAGCAGGTAAAGGATGTGTCGGAGCCCAAATACAACCACATGTCCATGGCTCACCTTCACAGCTTGGTCACCTTCACAGCTTTTGGGTACATATTTTCTTATTTGCAGCATGCATTTAACAAGTAAAATCCAATTCTTAATGTGGCCTTTGGATATGCGTATGCTGCTCATTGCACACGTTGAACATTTTAGTACTCATCATTTACTTTCTCCTTGCCATTTGCACTGGCAAGTGAATATTTCTATTCGTTCCCCTAATTTGAGTTTCTATAGATTAAACTATCTCTGATAACACTAGCTGCTTATAACACTAGCTGCTATCTATATACTTACAGGTTTCGCGTAAGTCATCACTGTACATTTTGTAGTAGAGGAAAACTCATTGGTAGATAGCTAGAATGAAGATCTAATTGTGCTCTAAAGTTTACATGCAAGTTTTGAGATGTGAAGGATCTTCTTTAGTTGAATCTATTTGATGCAGGGGCAAAGACAGGATATGTTTGTTGCTGCTTTGCTTATATCCATGACATGGAGAGGTTATTTCATCCTTCTGTAGATTATTTCTGTGGCATGCTTTTTATATCAATTTTGCACTCTAGGTAGAATCTCGCCTAACAATATAACAAAGGTTTCATGACACAGGTGGATAAGAGCCTAATAATGGAACAGAGTCCACAAGCTATATTGAAGCTATATTGGCAGGTTATCTTCATACTCGCATGGTGAGTGGAAGAAATACATTTTTAATTGCTATATTTATTTTCCTCTTTAATCATTCTGCTCAATTATGTTTTTAGAGATGGACACCACTTCCTGGAGAACCACCTTGCAATGAAACAGATGTGAACGACTGGTCACAAGGATTTTTGGCTATCTCTAATTCATCACTTAACCTTTATCTTCAAGCAGCAGATCTGGCATGACAAATTAGCTACTTCTTGAAGTTGTATTACTTACAAATTGCTTTTGGTTTTTTTAGACCTAAGACCACAGATTACCATCAAGATGTCTGACATTGTTGAGGTTGCTCAGATACCACCAGACATGCACCGTCAGGGTGACTGTCGCTGGTTTGCTTTCCATGTCAGTACTAATAAGGGACTGCGGTTAGAGTGCTCAACACTTCTCAAGTATCAGGTAAAACTTCAGAATATGCATCTACTTTAACTAAAATTATTTAAGTACTCAATATTTGGGTGCAGATGGATGCTGCATCTACTTTAACTAAAATTATTTAAGTACTCAATATTTGGGTGCAGATGGATGCTTGGCTTGGGACAATAAATGTAAATGGCAGTGAACCACAGGCCTGCTAACATTAAACAAGTAACCTACATGTAAAATATCCTTCGCAGGGGATGCTTCTCGCCTAAATTTACAGGAATCACATCCCGTTCAGATTGTATGTAAAGTTCATTGTTGTAAGATTATTCTGTACAGCAATCACATCCTTTCAAACTGTAAGATTTTTGTAACATATCGTAAAGTTCAATGTTATTCCAAGATTTGTCTGCATTCAATGTCATTGCAATTTTACAGGAATTGCATCCCTTTTCAGATGTAACATAATATAAAGTTAAATGTTGTGGGGGAATTCTGTACATGAATTACACCCTTTTAGATTGTGACATTGTAAAAGTTCAACATTGTAAGATTATTCTGCATTCGGAGTCATGGCAGATCTCTGTTAAAGCCTGCCATCCCTAGAAACACTTCCCTCCTAGATCAAGATATTTTTCAGCCACACGATCAGCCAGGGTCTCAACCTTTGGCCATTGATAATGTTAGGAAGGCTTTATACGGGCCCATTTAGATATATAAATCCAATCTAAGAGTCAGATTCATAAAACAAGACATGTTCACCATATAAGGACTCCATTCGTGAAACAACACACAATCCAACACAATCCAAGACATGCTCACCGCAACGTCTTAAACAAAAACTTGCAGTTTGTTGCAGATGTGGAGGGAATATGCATTGCTTAGAACTGGTGGAAATTGATATGAATGGAGTATAAAGCTCAAACTCATCATTGGAGGGAATATGCATTGCTTAGAACTGGTGGAAATTGATATGAATGGAGTATAAAGCTCAAACTCATCATTGGAATGGGTCACGTAAATATATCACTGAGAATCGTGACCAACAATGAATTTTTTTTTATACAGTTGCAATTATGACCCATAGTTAACAACAACGACCATCTTTTATATAGGCATTAAAATTCTTCTATATAAACATTAAAATACTTCATTGGCTTTCCCATAACAACGGTTTATGAAGGCGACCTATGTTAAAAGCTAAGTCAGTAGAGATAAATATGTCAAAGAGAGCATTGAACTGACTCCTCAACAGTCTGATCATCATACTAAGAGGATGTGGCGTTGGCATTGTATCAGTCACTTGGACAGGCATTGCCAGCCTCCTCTTGAAGGGAGCACAAACAGTCCATTCGACGTTCAAGTTACCACTCAACCTAACACAAGAGGCAACCTCTGCACTGCGTGCAACAAGCCAACAAGCAGAGGTACTTAGAAAGGCAAGCATCCTGGGCTGGGATGAAATGGGGATGGCACACACACATGCACTCACCGCCGTCGACAGACTTTTACGTGAGATACGCCAAGATGAGCGGTTGTTTGGGGGAATGATACTTCAATGTGTCATTCTTTCGACATGGAAATTTGTTCATATCTTTTGTAATAATAAAAGGTTATGCATTTTTTTTCTTATTGCGGCCAAAACATTTACAGACGTCCAACTTATGCCCAACAACCAGCAACATTTACAGACGTCCAACTTATGCCCAACAACCAACAACATTTACAGACGTCCAACTTATGCCCAGCAACCAGCAACGCTGGGCACCGTTACTAGTTGAACATAATGACAACTCAAAACGGATTGAGATAAAATCATCGAACTTTCCATGTAAAAGGCTCGATAAAAGACATCTTTCGAGGTAGCTACCTTTGAATAATATAAATTTCTTGTAAAAAAAGGTGCCCTTTGGGCTTAGCCGGCTTTCTTCTTCTTCTTCCTCTCGCTAGGCCTAGGGTTCAATACGATGGTGCTGCATCGCTATCCCCCTCCGTCTAACCGGGACCGTGGAGGAGGTTCTTCTTCTTCCTCAGGCCCTCAACTTCCTCTCCGTTACGATCACCGCGTTCCTCCTCCTCACCACCAGCACCAGCACCAGCAGCAACAGCAACAGCAGCAGCAGCATGCCCACCAGATCCAGCACCACCACCATCACCAACATGCTCCACACCAACAAAATCAGCAGCCCACCTTGCACCAGAAGAATAATCGTTATTACCAGCGCCTTGATTCCAGTGGAAAACCCGAGGGTTCCAGAATGCAGCCTATGCTCCGGCCGCCTTTGCCTCCCCCTTTACCCCTCGCCGGACAAGGTCAAATGCCTTCTGGAGTTTCAGATCAAATTTATAGAATCAATCCCCCATTGCCGGGTCATCAGGTAACCCCGCAACCCATAATGGGCATTCCTTTGCAGAAGATTGCCATCCAACCTGGTTGGGATGGTAGAGTTTACCGGGATTCATATCCGGGTAGTTTGCAACGGGTGGAACCACCACCAACAGTAATTTCAGGTCAGAGGTTAGATACTAATGTTTTATTAAATAGGGTTATTGCATCTAGGCAAGCAGCTAGGGTTGTGAATCCTTTGGAAGCGCAGAGAGAAACATTCGTTAGAGATAATGGGACTATTGTTGAGCATTTTCAGGCCAAGCCAATTGTGGAACCTGTGGGCAGGGCAGGCCATATTGAGGCAGATTTGTTCAGGGAAACAGCAAGATCATATCCGCCATTTCAGTCTAGAGGCAGAACTTCAGGTGTTGAGAGAGAAAATAAGGATTTACCGGTGTATGCAGACAAACTACCTGCGAGGCATGTAAATCACCATCTTGATTACCGGCAGGAAACAAGTAAGGATGGTAGGAAAAGAAGCAGGGATCAGAGTCCACAATCTGAAATTTTACGTACCAGCAAGCGGAGGGTAACAGAGAATACATCTCCACTTAGGCAAGTAAGAGATGTGTCTGGTGGCAGGAACATAACTTTACAGAGGGATATGGAAACGCATGATATGCAGTTGGCCTTGTCCAAATCTCCAAATAGAAAGGAATTTGATTTGAGGTCAACTTTGTGTGATGATGCTCGAAGGACAAACTCTGAAGCCAGCTTTGGTCGATATACTCCAGATTCGCATGGAAGGAATAAAGGGATATCTGATGCACGGGGGAGGCGAGAAACTGATGAGCAGTGTCATAGTGTAGTGTCTGATACCAGAGTTTGCAGGATAGCTCCTGATCAGCAGGTTCATCACAATTCCGAGGTAAGACCAGATTCAGCTGCGGAGAAGATTAGAAAGCATCTTGATTATCTTCTAGAACAGCCTAATATTGGTAAAAATGCATCTGAGAATCTATCTTCTTATTCGGAAGGGAAGCCTTCTTTACTTTTGAAAGAAGACTTATACTCAGGTCACTCTGCGTTCACAAAAGGCAGCCTGGTAGAGGAGTATCACATTGATGCGCCACTTGTAGAACCTGATGAAAGGGTGAAATCATTTCCTCGCAAAGCAAAACGTGAATCTACTACAATTTTGTTGAAAGACAGGGAGTTGGTGGGAAAAGAATCGAAAGAAAATAAAGGTATTGAGAATGCAGCTGTTCATGTGACGTTTAACAGTAACATTGCTCCAAAATATCCCATTGCTCCAAAGTATCCTGTTGGTGCAAATCCTGATATGCCCATGGATCAGCCAAAGGGAACCTCTAAGAATAGCGGTGAGAAAGAAACACTACTATCCATAAACGGTCTAGATGCTAAGAGTCAAGAAACTAAAATCGTTTCAAAAGAGAATGTCGTTCCACTTGAGCAGCCAACAAGGATGGAGGCGACTGATATTTTGAAGTCTGGAGATGGAAATAAACCTGACCAAATAACAGATGCCGTAGGATCACCTTGTCTGGAGTCAAAGGAAAAGCAGGCGGGCTTGCCAAAGGCATTTCCTGAACTATGCCAGAATGGGCATGCTGATGTAGAAGCAGAACTAGCAAAATCTGTTTCAGAATGCAATAATAGCAATACCAGTACAGTCAGTCAATATGGGATTCCCCTCCAAGACAATCAAGTAAAAGACCTGCCAGATGTAAGTAATGGGTTGAAAGATATTAGATCAAACTCACTTGAAGAATTGCCCTGTACTTCTTCAACTAGTTTGAAAATTGTGGAAATGTCAGCTACATGGAGCAATCAGCATATGTCAATACCCTTAACATCTGAAAACGTGGATTTGGATGGGGACAAGGCAGCAGGTAGAAATGTGCAGAAGAATGTTGATCATGTGGTTGATCTTTCTTGTAAGTCTGATGTGAGAGATACGGAAATATCGAAATCAGTTTCCATCAAAGCACTTAAAGAAGATGCACTTACGACTGAAAACTTATTTCATAATCTCGATAAAGTTATTCCGGAAGTCACACAGTCAAAAGAGCTGGAGACAGGTGCCTCAAGGCCAATTAATGTATCCTTTGGGCTACGAACTGCGACAAGTTATGCGTCGCGGCAAACCAGTTCTCTGCCTACCAGCAGAGTTCACACATGGCACAGGCCACCAGTATCCACAAATTTTAGTAATTTACGGCCTTCTGCTACAGCTGGAAAAACTTTTTTGAAACAAAACTTAAATTCATCTCCTGCTTATGTCCGCAAAGGTAATAGCCTTGTAAGAGCACCAGTTCCACCAGCTAATTCTTTACTTGTAACTGAGAACCCGCTATCAAAAATTACCAAGCTTCATTCTTCAAAGCCTTCTGCAGGTGAATTACCAAAAGTCATTGTTGGTAATAAAGGCACTATAGTTTCCAATGATGCCATGAATACTGGAAAGAATATACATTTAAAAGCTCAAGGCCTGGGAAACAGCACTCAGCCTATTATGACGACGTTGTCTTCCCCATTGCCGCCCCCCGGATTAGAATCCTCACTCAATGTTAGTGATATTGTTATCAAATCTGTAGCCTCAATTCCAACAAGCGTTCCTTCTGAGCCTACTATTGAAACTGCATTGAAATCAGCTTCTCCTGCTGACAAAGTGGGAAGCATTTCCCTGGCTTCCGTAAGTCCAGTGCTTAAAGAAGACAAGCCAAGTACCGAGCTTACTTCAAACAAAGTTGTTGCTACAGCATACGTTCGAAATAAAGCAAACCAGCTCATTGTAGCTGCTCTGCCACATACCCTAACAAAGCTTGGTCCTTCATTGTCAGTTTCTTATGTTAAAAGGAAAACAAACCAGCTTGTTCGCAATATCAAGGAAGATAGCTCTAGCAAGAAGAATGATATAGATTTGAATGATAAGAATGTCATTGCAAATGATGTAATGTCTAAACAGAAGAACTTGATTTCAAAAAGCAACGGTTTCAGAAGGAAAACGAAGCTTCGGAAAGGTATGATTTGTCAAAGTATGGTGGCGTTTTATGTCTGTTGGAGAGTATTCAAGTGTATTTTGTCTGCAGTCTTCAAGAAACGTGCTGGCTTACACTCTTCCCGGGTATGGACATTGAATGCTGCGACTGGTAGTGCTGACATTAGTGCACACCCAAAGCTCGTCACGCCATCACTAATTCCATGGAAAAGACGATCTCATACAGCAGTAGTCCAGTCGAGCAGATTGAAGACGTTGCCCGAAGGGAAAAAGGGTTCACTACTGTTTTTCATTAGGTAGTCCTTTGCAGCTTTGTCATTTTTCATTCCATTTGACGTCTCATCGGTTATTGGGTATCTTTTGCAGTAAACGTCTTCAGATGCTTCGCAATGCACAGCCATTGTATACACGCTCGGCTAATGGGTTTTCCCTTCGGAGATCTGGGGTTCTAAGTGTAGCTGGAACAAATTTAAAGTGGACTAAGTCTTTGGAGCGTCGTTCAAAACAGGCGAGTGAGGTGAGACACGGGCTTGGATGCACCTGCTGGGTTTTCGTTTTGTTGATTATGGACATATCATGTTTGTTTAGGAGGCTACAAAAGCAGTTGCAGCATTTGAAAAGCAAAGTCGCAATGAAAAAGAAGCAGCTGCTGAGGCTGCAGTAGCTGCAGCAAAAGCTAAGGCAGATAGGAGGGCAGCACGGAGAGCTGCACGAGGGTCTAAGCTGCACCCACGTAAGTTATTCTTACTGTGGAGACAAAACTGCTTATGCTTAATTCATTCTTTTGTGCTTTCAGGAGAACGCATTGTGCTCGTTGGGCTTGTGCGCTATAAAATGGATCCTACACAACGGACCCTGCAGCGATTGCCAGGTAAATTCCGTTCAAATCTTGGATTGCTCGCATATATGAAGAGTTAGGTAAATTGCTTTTGGAAGCTTTGCTCTTCTATGGCTTATAATCATGAGTGTGAGCCTTTATGGAGATGCTTGTGATTTGTCTGCATCTTCCAGTTCCCATTCATCCTTGTTTATCTTTCTGTCAGTCGAATGAAAAGTAGTTGTTTGTTGTCATCCAAGGAAAAGAAAATATTAGTGGTTCAACACATCCATCTTACATTGAAAATAATTTTGTATTTTATAGCAGAATCGCAAGAAAGCGTAGATGGGAAGAATATATGTGGTAACAATTCTATGCTACTGACTCCCAGGAGAGCATCCATTGGCGGAGCACTGTAAGTTCAAATTTTTTTACGTCGGTTTGGCGATTTAAAACCTCAAAGCTGAGTCACAGAATCTGTAAGCAGTTATGTTAGAGTGGGGAATGGCAATCAGCTTGTTAGAGATCCCAAAGCGTCAAGTCGGGCACTTGCTAGTGAGAAGGTTCGGTGGAGTCTTCATAATGCCCGCTCCCGTTTGGCCAAGAAGCAACTATACTGTCAATTTTTTACAAGGTTTGGTAAATGCAACAAGGGCAATGGAAAATGTCCTTATATTCATGATCCTGAAAAGATCGCTGTATGCACAAAATTTCTGAAAGGCACATGTACAGCATCAGATTGTTTACTTACTCACAAGGTAGTATATTTGTGGGACCGTTCTGTCTTTTCCCTTGTCTCTTTTTTTTCCCCCTGAAAAGAAGACATTTTATCCTCCTTTGTTTTACAGGTCATACCCGATAGGATGCCCGACTGTTCGTACTTTCTTGAAGGTTTCCATTTTTTTCTTCCTATTATTATTTCTTGTATTTGTTTTAATATGCATTTCTAAAAGTTGATGATTTCTGCTTAGGGCTATGCACAAATGAACACTGTCCATATCGGCATGTTAATGTGAACCGGAAGGCACCAGTCTGTGAGGGTTTTTTAAGAGGCTACTGTATTGATGGGGATAAGGTTATGTATTCATCTCTTTCAATGGTGCATGTATTCTACCACTGCCACTGATTTCGGTAATTTGACTACTGATTTGTGCAGTGTAACAAAAAGCACACATATGTTTGTCCACTATACGACGAAACAGGTGAATGTCCCAATGGAAGGTCCTGCAAACTTCACCATCCAATAAAGAAAGAAAAATGCTGTTTGCCTTCAGGTGGTCGTAAGGTTGGGACGAAAAGGAAAAGAAGGTACTTTTCCACTGGGGATGTAGTTGTAGGCGAGAATGTAAATCTTGAGGTTCGGTCTGATGAAACTTCAGAGTTTATGAGCCTGGGCGAGACTCCAGATTTTATTAGCCTGAATTTTATGATGTCCCCAGCAAATGCTGGGGAACCTTTACCTAAAAAGGTGCGGCCAATTTCTGGATGGCCAGAATTAGAATCACTGACCTTTGACGGATTATCCCAAGAGGAACTAGAAAAGCTAATCAAACCAGATTTTGTATTGGAGGCAAGGAAAGTGTCACAAACAGGACCACTAGGTCGGTAGCAAGGAATAACCCAATCATGCCATTAGGTCGATATAGATAGTTTTCTTACTTCCCCCAGGTGTCATTAAGCCTGTTTCTGGTTGCTCCCGAGTTGCAGAAGGATCTGGCTCTCTCGTCATTCAAAGTGGCTAGCATGTGAAAACATTGGTAAAGGTCATCCCTAATCTCTTAAGTTTAAATGTTGAGATCATTTGCTCCAAGTCTCCGGTATTGTGATGTTACCATATGTTCTGATTGCAAGAAGAAACTGCCACACTAATCATTATACAGGTGATGTAATTAGTTTCTGTAAAACTATTGCGTATCCATGGCTCTGTGGTTTCTAAGATACATGCGAGGACCTTGAGAAACAAGCTATCTGAATCGAAGCCAAGATAGTTCATTTACCCAGGAACAGGCGAATATGGTAACCATTCAAGTACTAACGACTGCTTAGTTTGGACCGTACACACGCTTCACTCCAAGGAGGTCTAGCAGTTGCTGTACCAAGGTCTGTGCAAGGAGAGTAACAAAGGCACGATTCGCTGCATGTACAGCTTCTTAATATGGATTTTCCATTCTGTAATGAGTCTGCATCTACATCAATTAATTCATTTATCATGTCCGTACTATGAGGTCTATAGTACTGCAGCATTGATGCAAATAAGTATTTATCATGTGGAGGATGAAGGCCTGTGGCTGTGAGGCTTATAGTAAGTACCATAGCATCTATATGAATTATTATGAAGAAGGGCCTGTGGCTGCAGTAATGAGGTCACCATAGATCTACATAAATTATTGTATTCCTTTGGAGAAGAAGGCGTGCTATTGATGCAAGGCCTTATGAATTGTATCATATTTGTATAAACACTTTTACCATGTCTGAATACAATTGGCAATTTTATTTAAAGCTGTTTGTGTGACACGAAGTGTTTTGCCTTGGGATCTGAAAAAACAATTTGCTCTTGCTTTATATTTTATTTTACATATGGTTTTCTGGGGATTTTTTGCGGCTAGCAATGTAGTATGTATTCCCTCGATTTTGCCCGCACCCTTAGCAACCACACAAACAAACCAAACGAAATATCGTAAAAAAGTACGAGCCATTTTCTGCCACAAAGATTATCATTTATTTAAATGCTTTGTTTCGATTCCCCACAATTTGCTCAAATACCCGCCTCAACTTACCAGCCAAACTCGGTGTCTCTTTTTCAAAAATAGGGCAACGAAGTTGTGGATGCGCTTCCGGAATGAAGCCTCTAGGTAACACATGTTTTAGTAGGAAAAAATGGCTTGTGCTGTTGTGTGCTTTATTATTACAACGATTGTGCAGGTTTGGCATGTGATTTGGCATTTGGCAGCTTCACTTACAGACAAATTTTTGCATTCCAATGTTGCGCAGAGAGAATGGAAAAGAAACGTCAGATTGCGTTATGCCGCTTGCACAGCAAAAGATCACGTGATACGGCCTTTCAGGAAGCGTCTTCTTCTTCTATTGATAAGGGCCCTGAAATTAATTTATCCAAGAAGTTTACAGTCGTTGCTTCACATTCTGGTAGTGCTCTTCTAGATCAACCTGCCGATTCCTTGCCTGCCAGTCATTTAATTCTGGAAGATGTTCATTCCAAAGAAGTTGCAGATGGCACTGTTATGAACCCTCCAGACAAGATTGAAGCTTTTTCTTCCCCTGCAGAAAGTGATCAAGTTCCAGGAAGATGCTTAGCCTTGCCTGAAGTTAGTTCAAGGCATTTTGACTATTTAGTTGTAATCGACTTTGAAGCTACATGTGATCAGTTCATGCTTCTCAACCCACAAGAGATTATTGAATTTCCTTCTGTTTTGGTCAATACAAAGTCTTTGACCATGGTGGACACATTTCAGGCCTATGTAAAACCAGTTCGTCATCCAAAATTGACAGAGTTTTGCAAGTATCTCACCGGTATACAACAGCCTCAGGTTAGCCTTTGTTCTCTCTTTGAAGTATTGCAATAATTCAAATATCTATAGAGGGGTACTTACTGGAAATGAATTTGAAGCAAGAAAAAGAGGCTTTACTTTTGGAGTGATTGTTACTAAATAATTCTAGAACTCTTCTAGTCATGAATAGCCCAAGCATGTAATATGCATCTATATATCTTTTGGATAGGTTGATGAAGGCGTCTCTCTAGAAGAGGCTTTATTGATGCACGATACTTGGCTTGCGTGGAATGGCATAAAGGAAACCAGCTTCTCAATTGTGACCTGGACAGACTGGGATTGCAAGACCATGCTTGAAGCTGAATGCAAATTGAAGGGCATACAGAAGCCCACATATTTCAATAGGTGACTCTTCTATGAGTAAAGAACATTAAGCTCTTTTTATAAGGTTTGAAATTGCTAATACCTGGCTAGCTATTTTTCAGGTGGATAAACCTAAAGGTCCCATTTCAAAGATACTATGGTCAACGCTGCAACTTGAAAGATGCAGTAGCTTTGGCAGGCCTGAAGTGGGAGGGACGCCATCACTGTGGTCTAGATGATGCAAAAAATACCTCTTCTATCGCATTAGAGCTCCTCAGGAGGGGAGTAGATTTGAATATTACTTGTTCTCTAGAACCACCAACATCACTACCACCTGAAGCAACTGTACTATGCATAGAAAGGGCTAATCCATCTGAACATCTAGTAAATGGTCCATCCTAGCCATCGCCTAAATTTAGGCATGTGCTTTCATTTCAAGTGTAGCAGTTGAGCCGCAGAAAACTCGCCTGGCAATTATAAGAAGCTGGGATGAAAATTTCAGCTAAGTACAACATCAAACTGTGTTCCTGATTTGTTTAGATCAGACAGATAGCTATGAAGCAACTTAATTTGAATACGCTGATTATCAGGATATCTAGAATGTTACAATCAGCTTTTAAGTTACATTCGAAGTTAGGTTATAATGTAGCTTCAGATCCCAGACTCCTCCATTGATTTCTCTTCCCTGCTCAAATCCATGCGTATTGTATTATGGGATTTGAGTGCATCTTAGGATCTATTCAAATCAAAACAAAGGGACACATTTATAAGTCCTACACGATTTATAAATGTGGGAATTTTCAAGGGAAAATTTAAAAAATGTCTCTAATTTTTTGCAAAATTGCAAAACTACCCTTGTTTTAGGGGCGATTTTGGCAAAAATGATTATAATTTTTTTGTTTGATAATCCAAATAAGAATGTGCCCTTCAGATGTTATAGAGGAGGATGATATTTTCCCATCAAAGCTAAAATCACTTGAATCGGAGTCTGGAATCACAAGTTATGTTAAATCCTAGATACAAATAAATCGCAATCATAATTTAAGATTCCGGACTCGGATTCGAATGATTTTAGCTTTGATGGGAAGATACCATCCTCGACTATAATCTGTCGGAAGGGCATATTCTTATCTGTAACATAAAAAAAAAGTTATGGTCCTTTTATCAAAAGTACCTCTAAAACAAAGGCATTTTTGCAATTTTGCACAGAATTAGGGCATTTTTAAAATTTTCCCAATTTTCAAAGATGTAGGTACACCTTTCTAACCAGGTTAGAGTATATATCAATAGTCAGAATTAGCATTCCTTTTTCAAGTCATTTTTTTTATTAGGGATAAGCCATTAGAATTAGCATTCCATTTTCAAGTCATTTTGAAGAAGGGATAAGCCATTAGGACCGTCACTGATTCAATCTTCAGCACCTTTGTACTTTCTCGTCTTGAGGAAACTTATTCTCTTTGGATGAGATGAAAGGACCCACACTTTGGTATTTTCTTCTATCTCATCTCCTTTTTTGAATTATTCTCCGAATCGAGTAGCATAGCATTGTCTTTCCTTCTTGGCCTTCTTACATCATAGTTGAGACATGATATCGATCATCCATATAGGTAAAATCATACAGGTTGAACCTCTTTCAATAACTATACTTTTGCTCCCATGGTCTTCAGAGCTCAGTCACTTAGAATTGTTGTCATTCTCGTCCTAATCCCAATAGTAGTTCTTTTAAGCTTATCACCTATTAGAGCTCTTAGTTGTCTTACCTATAACGAATCCATAAAAGGACTTACATTACATGTTTTTCATACTTAAGAAGAATCTCATGCAGGGAAAATTTTAAGCATCTTACAATTTTTTCTAAGTGAAATGAATTGGCCATTCCTTATGTAACTTAGTTGTTGAAGTGTAGCCTGAAATGGCCATTTTTTCTAATATTTTCCATCGTAAGTCTAACCCAAATGGCGATTCCTTCTTCAAAATTTAGCGCTTCATGTGG
>JAANSK020026800.1:0-17927 GCA_011763485.2 Isoetes engelmannii
CAAAATGCCGGATCTATGTCCAAAACGCCCCGCTATGTCCAACCTTTCCGAAAGGATCAGCGCCGATGTGCCATAGCAGTGCTGAGGTGTGCAAATCCGGCAGCCATAGCTGTGCTGCGCAGAGAAAAGGGGGCAAAAATTGCGCAGAGAAAAAGGACGCAAATTGGTCTGAACTTTATTGAAGTTGTTACCTGTTGAACCTGTCATCCGGAACTGTCATCCTAATTTCCATTCCGACATATTGGGGATGTACACGTGGCAGCCTCAAAATAACCCACCCACAAATTTGGCGACCCATTTTCTAGAATGTTATTCTCCCAACACCTTGTGTGTGCTTTCTAAAGTTGAAGCTTCTAGTATTTCTCTCGATGAAGAAATGTTTTTTGGCACATAATAATTTTAATTTTACTTGACACATGAAGTACATGTAATGAAATTCTTTTAAACCTTTTGATGATACAACTTAATATTACAACACTAGGAAGTGAAGTGAAATGATTTTTATTGAGTACGGAGACCAAGAGGTCTATGGGGCGCAATACAAGGAGCCAGGAAGCCCATTACTGTACATGCCCTTTGTGGCATAATCTAGGGGTAGGACCTTAAACTTGCCACACTCGAGGTCACGAGTTCGAGTATATGTGTGTGTGTGTGTGTACATACAAGAAATTTATCGGTCCTATGGCACGTATTTCAATTTTAGCATGTTCCCATGGCGCATTAGAGCCTAAACATAAACTTTTTATCTTTAGATTGAGGTGCTTACCGAGGTGCTTATTCATGAGCATCTCTAACATTCTAAAATATTATATTTGAGTTCTTGCAAAGTTTCAAAAAACTTTCTATTTCTAGGCTGAGGGGCTTATTGAGGTGCCTATCCATGAGCATCTAGAATATTCTATTACCGAGGTGCTTACTGAGGGGTTTATCCATGAGCATCTGGAACATTCTAGAACATTCTTTTTGTGTTTTTGCAAGTTTCAAAAAAATTTCTATTTTTAAATTGAGGTGCTTATTGTGTAAACCATAAATTCTAGAAATATTCTAGAGCCTTCTAGAACATTCTAGAATACTCTAGAGATTTAGTATTCCAGAGAACCTCAGCATAAGATGTCGTGGATTTAGAGATGCATAGAAGCAACAATGGAGCTGTACACGACAAAAAATTACTCTAAAAAGTACATAGGTGGTTCCAGGCTATGATCTCTTACTTGAATGCAAGCATTCGATGTTTTGTGCTGAAAACGATACTGATGAATGTATACGCTTCAGACAAAACTTGATGAAAGTGCAATGTATAGGACAAAATGTGCCTACATGCTTGAGCCAAGATCATTAATACATGAGTTGCTCAGTACGTGTCCTTTCCCACGTTGCATGGAGATGTTAAATCTATCACTCGGCGGCCACAAGTTAAAGGCCTTAAATCTCCAACCTCCAGTAAATATACATATGGCTATAAGAGTTTTATGTATGAAATGAAATGTACTTGATGGCTATAAGAATTTCATAAAGATGACGATCTAAAATATAATGGGATGTTTAAGATATCTGTTAAGGATAATATAAATGAAAATCTTACATGCATTTTGTAATTTATAACACCAACTTAAATATTGTGTGGCAAGACGTGGAAGAAGATTGTTCCTTTCTCTTTCTCTTTTTTAGACATCACACTTAATCCCTATTACATTTTAAATCATAGCAGATATAGCTATCCCTTGCATATCAAGGATAGAAAGGAGGACGGCATTTCCACATCTATGGAAGCTATCCCTTGCATATCAAGGATAGAAAGGAGGACGGCATTTCCACATCTATGGAAGATCGAGTGTTGTATGAGATGCGTATAAGTGTTGTATGAGATGCATATACGTTGTGTTGCTCTATACGCCTACATTATGTCACCATCCGCATATATATTGAATTGTTAGAGTCTCTCAATATTTCTGTTGTAGTCTATGTAATCAAATATGTTTTAATATGCATACAACTACATTGACTATATTTGCTCTACATTGAATAGAAAACAGTCTTCTTTACACGTCCTGCATGGATGACCAGAATAAAATATGAGGGGATGACACCTCAATAGTTGAGTTGAGGATTTTGCAAATATCACTTTTGACATCGGCCATTTTATAAGTGTACAAGGTTTGTAAACCTGACATCTGTTATATGTAAAACTTTTGTGGAACTTGTTACTAGCCCCACAATGTCTTAACATGCATTTGTTTACCTATAAGCTACTCAGAGGAGATGCCTAATTGTTGTTATATGTGTTTATTTAACACACCAAGATAAAATACAAGCACTAAGACAATACATTTGCACATGGAAACCAAGTTGGTCACTTGCAGCTGAATAATTTTTTGTACCTTGTACTTAAATGCTAGTTCTTAGCACATGGTAGAGGTAATGCTTATCTCATTGATCCACCAGCTTTTGATAGTACAGCATTTGTTTGTAGTGCTAAACGGTAGACCAAGGGTGAATATCTAATACTATATAGGTGCTCTTACAAGGGCACCAACCAACATTATCTCTTCAAATTTTTTTTGTATGATGATTGGCCGACCAACTCGATCTCTAATGATTAAGGCAAAAGAGCAGAGGTAAATAATTGGGAGCAGAGGATAACCTTAACCTGTAGAACAACTGTGTTACTTTTGATGGCACTGAGGTAATCAAATGAGGTAGGAAGTGATAGAAGCAAAACCATCATTGAAAGCATGGTCAGGTAGGATATAATGTGCAATTGTCCTTTGCACAAATGGGCGAGGTTTTTTAAGTTTATTCTGAATGCTATTGTTTATGAAATCCAAGGAGGTCCCCAAATCACTCCTACCCTTCGCTAAAACCAACAAGAAAAACTTGCGGCTGAGGCTGCAAGATCTAGGCCCTTGCTCACACGAGCCAGGCTAGCACCTGGTTGGTGTCTTCCACTTCTACTCAGGTGCCCTCTAATATAAGAGGGGCCACTTGCCTCCTTCCTATGAAGCTCAGTGATCTAGTTTTCATTTTGCACTATTTGGGTACTCCTCAAATGCAAGCGGGTATTCCTCAAATGCAAGCAAATAGACTGTTCATGTTGATCTTGGCATGCATTGTCTGATTCTGCACCAGATCCACTTGCATTGTCTGCACTTCCAGTTGCAAAATCTGTAACCACGTTTTTTTGCATTCCATTGAGTCTATCAGTCGATCTGCAAATCCGCAGCCCATTTTGGAATAGTTCCTGTTTTTGCAGCTTTATAGCAAAATCACATACATTCCCTTCCATTTGTTGTGTTGTTTGTTATTCTTACTATAAATCTTCTAGCTAAAACTCTGCATTCTACTGTAGTACTTTCTCCATCATAGCAGAATCACATTGCATTTCACTTGCAGTCTTGTTTCTTCTGTGTCGCATTGCCTGCGGTGTTTTCAATATTTGAAGGAAGAGAAGATTTTGAAGCCCTCTACAATGACAACGAGTGTACACAAGATGAGACAATTGGTAAAGAAATGGCAGAGATTTGCGCATCCAAGAAGAACATCACCTAGCAATTCTGCCAGAGAATGCTCAGATGAAAACGAAAATTCTGGTAGGTTAAACCAGACAGAGGTACCTGAGGGCTCGAGGGCAGTATATGTTGGGAAAGAGAGGAGAAGGTATGTGATCAGTGACATATATTTGAGCCATCCTCTGTTGCAATCTCTGTTGGCCAAATCTGAAGAATGCTGGGATCATCAAAAAGAAGAGCTCAGTATTCCATGTGAGGTTGTCATGTTTGAACACTTGCTTTGGATGCTTGAAAATGAGGACCCTGCATCAAATCACAGGGAGTCTATCGATGAACTAGTTGAATTCTATGCCTGTTTCTGACAGATAATTTAGGATTGCCAATAACTGTAGCTCTTTTTCAACCATGGCTGAAAGTACTATAGCTGTGTTTCTAAACTCGAGATTTTGAAGATATCTGTATCAGAGATGGAATTAATGAAACAGTAAATGCTATTTAATTCATAAAGGATGTTTCAATACTTGTGAAGGATGTTTCACTACCTATAAAGGATGTTTCAATACCAGAAAAAATCTCTCCTCGTTTGTTTCACAACGTTGAATTTGTCCTCGAGATTTTAAAACAACGTTTCTGATCAAGTGTCAGAAATGAGCGCGCCTAGATGCAGGAAATCTGGTCCCAAGTTTGTATTCACAGGCCCAGGCATCCGTCAGCATCATTTTGGAATCCTTAGAAGTCAAAAATTTACTGTACAAAATAAAAGAATTTAATACAAATATTCCCTAGGGAACAAATATATTAGCATTGCAAAGATACGTCTTGTTTTTGTGATACCAGAATACGGTACAAATCCAATTTTATAATCCATTATCATCCCGAATCGATCATGCATTGCACCAAGACCAAATTTGGGCACAAAATAAAGCACATTCAACTCAAAGGCACTAAAAATGTAAATTGACATGATATAAAGGATAGTGACATTGCATACCATAACCATCCCAAAAAAGCTGAAATTTCAGAACAAAAATGAAGTGTTTGATGCTTAAGTTCAGGAAAAATTCCAACTTTTGTTATGTAGATGGAAGCCAGCGCATTCTGAAATCACTTTAGAGCAATGCAGGGCGCTCATGCTGCTGTGGACAGATTCGTCCTGCGATGTGCCACGTTCTGACATAACTAAATGGCTTCACCCCAGGAAAGCAGTTCTGACAAGGTTATAGACGAACCTGTTAATCGTTTGGTGCCACGAAACTTCCGAGACATGGGCATAGAGCAGCCGCTTACCGCCTCTTCCTCCAGTAGCGCCACGAAGTCTGAAACTGAAGGTCTGGAGATCTCCAGCATCGCCATCTCCCATGTCAGGAAACCTATTCAAACCCTAACTTAATTGGGCAGGTAAGAACGTCGTTCATGCAAACAAATGAACTGTTCATTAGAGTGGTCCAAACCTATACCTAACGGTGTCGCCCATGTACCTAATTGTGACCCACATGAAGGTACCTGAACAATTGAACATCTTGTCCTTAGAAAAGGATCACAAGGATTGATGGGCCTCTGCATTTGTCCATCCAATTGTCCTCTGATTTGACCATATGCTTATCCTCTACCCGTACGATGTAAAAGCTGCTAGCCTGAACGAGCAAACAACTTCAATTCGACTGTCTCAGTGATCTTCCATATTGGATTTGGGGCAATGGCCTAGATTGAATGTAGGATATCATACTAGAACTTTGGCCAGTCTAGCATGAACTAAGGATAATATTTTGGTCCAAGAGAAACGGAAGTTGAGTGTTCTCCAAATGTCTTACAATGTTTTGAAGGTGTCCTAGAATGTTATAGCACACTTGACTTGCACAACTACCTCAGAGTCAAAACATGTTTACAAGGTCAACTTTTGTAGAGGTATAACCATTTCTTGAGCCCGCAAAGATCGTTCTTGAGTCCAATCAGGTACCTTACAACCATTATTAAGGACAAATAAAGAATTCAAATCAACCAATCAACCAAGGTATCAAGATTTACATATAGAGGACACCCAATAAGCATAGTGATTGACTTGGTCAACCAATTTTGATAAACACCTAACAGTCATTAGATTAATCACTTTTATATACATATTAGCAAAGAAATTGTAAGTTTGGAGTAGTGGACACGATCAACTGATAAGCACTACAAACTGGACTAATTGATTAATAGGTAAATCTGTAGTTAACTTTTGGCATCTATTCTAGAGAGCATCAAAGGACCAGCTTTATTGAAATTTATAAGGCCATTTATCTACTAACTAGAGGGAGACTTATTGTGTGCCTCTATTGAGAGGCCTAGTAATTTGGCCTGAAGATAAAGGAATGGCAGGAGCAACTTGAAAAAAAGTCTTCATTTTACTTGCCCACTTCTAAGAGAATCCATCAGCTTTTAGTGATAGTAGTCCTACTCTAGCTATAGACTCAACAAAGCCTTTATAGTTTTAAATTTTGCAGAACCAACTGACGAGTATTGGGAGTGTGTTGATGTAGTAATCTTTAAATTTGTTCCACTTGCCTTCTCGCACACAAGTTCATATAGATTAGTGTTAGGGATCTAAGCTTCAGTTGCTAGACTCACTCCATCCTTTATAAACTTGTCCCATATTCTCACTCCTTGATGCCACCATGCTAGCTATGAGCCTAAGGAGGTTATGTCTGTTGGGCCAGCTTTTTTGGCCAGTTGACAATATTTTGAAAAGCTACTTCAACTTCTGAACTCTAGTTGTACCGACCTCCAAGCCCTGCACAAATTTAGAGGCTCTTGTCTATGCTCTTGTAATTCATACTTATTTGTGTGTATTTCAGACATTGCTCCCATGGAATTTACAACCACATTCTTTTCTTTCCATTGGCTGGCCATCATTGGACAAAACTTGGAATGCATTCTAATTAACGTGTGCCCATGAAACCCTTGAACTGAGATGATTTTCAATGTGTTGATGCCACATGGATATGATATCGTAATGTTGCCATGATTTTTTTTTTATAGAAGCATTTGGCATCTCTATATGTCACATCCTTTTAGTACCACAAGCCTTGTTCTAGTAGGATGGAAATTATAGGACCATATTGGGCTTGCACTTTTGGATATTGTTCTTTTGGTGGCGTGTTATTCAGACATGCCTTTGTGTTAATGTCTTTCGCCATTGCTATGTATGAACATCTCTTCATATGTAGAAATATCCAACCAACATGGACCAAGCTACGTAGTTTATTCAACCTTGCCTTGAATGGCCAATGTATTCTTTTTGTTTCATAGTTGCATGGGCTTCAAAAGCATTAATCATAACTCTGGTAGGCTCTAGTGAGTGAGTTGAAAATGCTGCTGACTCTCATCTTCTATTGTATTCATTCTTTTGCTCGTGGTCTCGTTGGTGATGACCATGCCAAAATACTAATGATCCATTTTGCAAAAGCATTCCATCATGACTCTAGTAGACTCTTGTGGTTGAGTTGGAAATGCTGCAGATTCTCATCTTCCATAGCATTCATTCTTTCGCTCATGGTTTGGTTGGTTGATACCCATGCCAAAATACTAATGATTTATTGAGACAGATGTGAGGGGTCATATTGGATACATCACTTCTAAATTATTTCTTATCACTAGATTCTTAAATGGTGTGCAATCTCCTTCTAAGCTTTTTGCGCTTGGACAACTAGATGAAGCAGTGATTTCTTAACATTTTATTGCATTCTTTTTATACTTTTGAATACTAAAATTTTATCCTTTAAAAATAATGTGCCAAAGATTATGGACAGTGATAGTGATAGTTTTTAATCCCACAGTGAACATATATTATTTGTAATAGAGGCATGACATATACCGCGTGCTTTCGCGGCATGATATAAATGTTAGAACATTAAACCTGCCACACCCAAGTTCACAGGTTCAAGTATGACCAACATCAGTCTAGTAATGGGGCTCGAATATCCATTGTTATGTATTCTATTATCACATGGAGTGGCTTCTTGTGTCTGTGTCATTGGTCTAGTGGTAGGACACTAGACTTAGCAATGTGAGGTTTTGAGTTCGAGGCCACCCAGAGTCACACTATGTATCGATCTGTCCCATAGCTCGATATATTGGGCTTTTGTGGATGTTGTTGCGCAATGGATACAATAGTTTACATCATAGAACTAGCAGTAAGGTAGGTTTGGGCAAGGGCTAGGTTTTTACGGAAGTGGATGTTGGCTTTTGTGGATGTTGTTGCGCAATGGATACAATAGTTTACATCAAAGAACTAGCAGTAAGGTAGGTTTGGGCAAGGGCTAGGTTTTTACGGAAGTGGATGTTGGTCATATCCAGAATCAAGTATGTCCGCCTACAATTTGCATTTGTTTGGAAGTACCATTTCCTATTTCCTCCATGAAGGAAATATAATCCTTACTTTGAAATTGTGATTTACTTTAGACCTTCTAGATAACCATATATAAAGTTCATTATCTGGACACTTCTAGGCCTTCTAGACAATTCAACAAGTTCATTATCTTTGTAAAGATAACTACTAAGAATAAAGGGAAAGAAAAAGAAAGGATAATCGGAAATATGTGATTCTCGTACATTCGAATTGGTAAGCATGTCTTATAAAACGAGCATACTCTATTGCCCATGCAAAGGGATTAGTCATTTTATTTTATTTTTGTTGAAGGACGTCATACTTTATTGATTGCCTTTTCAATTGCAATTGAAGTGGCTTATTATAATGTACAATAAATATACCCGATGGGTTTTCCTTTTCACATCGCAATTGAATTGGATAATTATTTCAAATCCAAGCGGCACGAGGGGGGTTCTTATTTGTACCATGAGATTGGTTTATTTGGATCATAAGATATTTTTAGCACTATAAATTGAAGCATACACGATGATGACCACTTTATTGGAAGTATGTGCATGATAGGGCATTACACGCAAATGTTCAGGCATGGTTTAATAGGCATGGTTTATTTCAAATCCAAGCGGCACGAGGGGGGTTCTTATTTGTACCATGAGATTGGTTTATTTGGATCATAAGATATTTTTAGCACTATAAATTGAAGCATACACGATGATGACCACTTTATTGGAAGTATGTGCACGATAGGGCATTACACGCAAATGTTCAGGCATGGTTTAATAGGTCTAAATGTGTGATAATTTTTTTTTTTTTGCTTCATTTCAGCATAATTATCTAGACTTAAGCAATTTTGATATCTTAATATGAGTTATCCGCATAAGAAAATTTTCAATGGTGATAATGTTGTGTGGCATGGCACCCACATGGGAGCACTTTGTGGACTGGAGGGGCCCCACGACCGGCGGTAGCCGGGCGCGGGTCGCCGGTGACACTGGAAAGTGCTCACAGGTGACATGCCCACACAACATGGAAAGTGGGAGCAGAGCATTTTTTTTTTTTTTTTTTTTTTACGTATTTTTCCTTTAGGCGGAGGTCTGGCGATTCAAAGTCTCCATGTCTACGGCATTCGGAGGCTAGGCCTCGCATCCCCTGGTCCCGGGGGGTGCACCTATCATATAGAGGGTACGTCATATGCGTGCAAGGGGTCCCCCAAAACCTCCTATATACGCCTTAGAAATCTACCAAAAACCCCCTATTTCAGCCACATATTGCCCCAGAATTACCCAAAAAACCCAAAGTACATGTAAGTTTGGACCTAAAAAAAAAACCTTTTGGGTCACTCACATGCTTTGTACGGATTACACCATGTGAACCCCCCTTGCCCATGGTGCTGGATGGCTGTGGTGCATGCCCTGCTCTTTACTGTTTTTTACACGAGAATAATTGTCCAGATCTTCTGTTCTTGAGGAAAAGCAAGCTATAGTGCTTTCTTATGCTTTAACGTTTTGTTTTCTTTATTTTATGCTTTTGAAACTCCCACATGCAGGTCGCATTGTGCAGGATATGGCCTCAGTACATAGATTATTTCTTAGTTTTTGGCCAAGCACCTTGTGTTCTCCGATTTCTTCGAGGGTAACGCCTTTTGTGGCCATCCTTTTTTCTTGCGGCCAGTTCGGATAGCTTGTCGATTTTGTTTGTCGCTAGTATATACAGAGTTTTCTTGATGTCTTAAGGCCTAAACCCTTTTTGCTTGCAGCCAGTTCGGGCAGCTTGCCATTGGTTTTGCTTGCCGTTAGCGTATACGGAGTTTAAAGGCCTAAATGTGAAGAAAATAAGGCAAAGTGGTGAGGCAGACTTTAGGTTTAAGCAACTGGCACTTTAGCATTGACAAACGAGTTCTGCAAACTGGTTTTTGGGCCAGGATGTGCTATAAAACAGAAGGGTTTGGTTTCGTATTTAACTCCCAAAGTTCATACCTGTATACTGCATAAACGACCTTTCCAGTTTTCATGCCATTATCTGGCCACATGGTTTATATTTCTCTATTTTTTTAACGATGTAATGCTATCATGAAGCACTCATTTTTTTCTTGGCATTTCTTTGCTGCAGGTCTTGTGTGATGTTCTTCAAAGGAGAAACTTAGTTCAATGTGAAACTTTTCAGTGTTAGAACAAAGAAATTTTGAGTCTTAAAAGTTTGAATGTAAACTTTGAATGACAAAACTTCCAATCTGATGTACTTGAATGCCAAATTTTCGATGTTAAATGAAATAACCTGTTGTAGGCTGTCAACTTTCAACTCCACAGAATTGGCTTGCCCCTTTACATTCTGGAATGTAGGGCTATGCCACGTGGAAACATAGAATTTGCTCTCAACCCAAAACTCCGACCCACTTTCCATGTTGTATATTAACATCTAAATCATAAGAGTCTTGATAGATTTGTTGTGGAGAAGATTCGTACAAGCATAGAACTTTGCACAATATTTATGTCCCTACGATGCTTGCATGCCTCTTTTTGAAAATGAAATGAAAAAGCAAACTTCTGTTGTGCTAGTCTGATATTCAACGATATGTGCAAAAACTCAAGAAGCGCTAAACACGCTTTCTAATATATTAATGAGATGAAATAAGTAGAAAATACTCTCCTGAGATCCGAAACACAATTGAAGCCATAAACCCTTTTATGAGATCTTCAACCAGGGTATAGGAAACAGAGGCATGATGTCATGACATTGCATCGCAAGATTCAAACTCAGAACGACAAGTGGAAAAGACAAGGGGGAGTCAACTAGAAGACCCTCCAAATGCCACGTGCATGGCTGGGAGGGGTTTATATTTAAGGCTCTCCCGTTAGTGTACGTAAGAAAAAAGTATGGTTTTTCCTCAGAGTTTCCGTCCATAAATGGGAGGGGTTACATGGTGGGCAATGAAAAGACATGTTATACGGGGAGGGCGGACCAGAAAGATTGGATTCTCTTAATTCATATGCAATATTTTTATAGTTTTATTTATCTTCACTACGACTCTTTTGTTGTTTTGAGATGGAAAAAAAAAATGGCTTTTTTTTTTACATATATAATTAAGGCGTCTAGGAGGGGTTTTTTAACAAGTAAATGATGTATAAGTTGGGGGGGGGGGGGTATGTCTATAGCATATTCAAATATCGTACAGTAGGGGTTCTTAATCTAAAAAATAGCCACTAATATATTAAGAACTGTTAAGACTGCAAATAAGCGAAACATCAAGAGTAAAGCAGCAGCAATACAACTATAATATGAGTATGTAAGACTACATTAGCACTCAAACTTCAAGTTCCCGACTTTGCTCCTCACGAATATGTTCAAGCATTTCTATGTGTTCAACAACTGGTTTCATCCTTCAGCAGATATTCAAAGCTACAATGATTATTGGTTGGCTGACTAGGAGGATGTTGGAAACCAAATAAAGCAGACAAGTTGCTTTTTTTGACCAGTTTGCACTTGCAAGATATGAAGTTGAACCTTTGTATATGCTGCACTAGTCCCTCTTCCCTGGTTTTATGTGCATAGCTACTCACAAGCTTTTCTATTAGATTCACATATAATTCAAGGTCCTTATAATTTTCCACTATAATATAGCCAATTTTGAAATCTTGATTTTCTTGTATGCTTGGCCAAAATCACTAAAGAATTTTGTAGAGAGGAACCTGATTTCTAAACCTATAGAAGTAACATTTAGCATGTTTTTTATATGCTGGACTTTTTGATGATGTTTTCCAGGATCTTCTGCTTCTTCTACCGAACCTTTCCTTGATGCAAATGAATTATCAACTTGGTTGTCTTGTAACCATATAAGGCTTTTGCAGTCCAAAACCAATGTCCTTACCCCAACATGCATAGGAAGATATTGTGAACATAAATATGCGAGGATATATTACGCTCCAAATGCATGTGGATAATATGAGATTTGCTCTTATAGCCAATATTCTTGCCCCCAATATTTTGTTCCCCTGTCTTTTATGGTTGCGCATTTTGCACTAGCTACACAAATACGGATATATAGTATGGTTTTATCTTTGCTTCCACATTTTAAATAAGATACATTAGGCTGGACCAGATTCCTTATAATTATTTCTTACTAACAGGTAAAGAAAGAATGTTTGCATAAGGTTATAGAAGGTTATGAGGCAAGGAAGGCTATGCACCGACACTTGGTCATGAGAGAAAGTGATGTTGCAGTAGTGGGCTGGTGCTGATTCACCTGTACAACGGTCATAGAAATTAGTGTGCAAGAAACATTATTAACATGGTGGAAATTCATTATGCAGGATTTTGTAAGATTGTAACTGTGTCTTTCCACTAATTAACAATCAATATAAATATAAACTCTAAGTTCTTTGTCCATCACTTGGAATGCTCTTAGATGTATGTTTTGCCATTTCTCAAACATTTATGAAAGCTCCAATAGATTTTGGAAGTCGTGTCATGGATTGTGGCATTCAGAGCTATGACCAAAGTTGGGATAAAGCTTTGCGTGAGCATGCCATTTTGTAGAAATAAATGCCAACCACAATATATTTGTAGCTCTTTTCTATACAAACATGGGGAAAGGGGGGGGGGGGTCCATTGGCTGTGCACTTAAGCGAATAATCTAAGTGGGGGCAATGCACACACCCCAAAGGATATCCCTGCAACATGGCAGTATACCCAAACATTGCAAGCCTTGTCATATGACAAGCTGTCAATTCCATCTATGGTGCATCAAAGTGGTGGGAGTATTGGTACCACTAGAGCTCGGGTGGCCATTGGAGGCTACGATAACAGGCCATCTAAAATGCTAATTCTACTATACTTATTTAAACCATTGAAAGCTTTCAAATGATCAAACATATTGGTGTTAGCATCCTTTTATGTCACTTTACAATCTGCAACATTTCCTCTACCCATTTTTCTGCTTTGTCTACATCAAGAATTGCATGGATGTCTTTACTTTCTGCAAGTAGGATTTGCCATTGGCTCATCTGGGTTACAACGGTACATTGAATGAGATGCTCTGCCCATTTGAACCATGTACAAATTTCACATGACAAGATGATAAAGCTATAAGACTTCCTCTTAATTATGATTATGATCTTGAATATCAATACCATTTACTAATGGCAACATAGCAACAAATGTTTAACCCCATCAAACCTGATAAAAGCCAGTAAAACGTATCTAGTCTGCCTTCATTTAGACTATTTGATATCCATGGACCGTTTCCATGACTACCAGTGATATTCTTTGTTAACTATAAAGAAAACTACTTAAAAAAATTCAAACACCCCAATGTTAGCTAGGTACAGACCAGATACCAAACATTGCAAGCCTGATCATGAAAAAGTTCTATCTGCCCAACAATGGTAAACAACTCAGCAATGCCTAGAGGTATTTACTGTGGCATACATTTTCCTTTTCATTTATTTTCGGAGATCAAGCACTTTGGCTACCCCCCATCCATCTGCAAAGCAGTAAGACACTTTTGACTTTTCAGATCAAGGTACCGGATTGAGATACCTGAGCAAGCCTTGGTCATACTCCCTTGATAATCATAACCATCTGAGCAAGCCATGTTCATATTCTCTTGCTAGTAAAATGCTAACTACTTGCAACATATAGGTCTATAGTTCAGTGCATTGAACTACTTAGATAGGCAGATAGTGCCCCCAACTTTCTTCAAACTCTCAACAACTAGCGCCCCCAATTTGGAGCCTTGGATCCCCTCTAGATTTCAACAAAATTTTGGATCCTCAATTATATTTATAATACTAGTCAAGTTATAAACAGCAATTTAAGAATTATTTTATGGAATCGAATCTGACCCGATTACCCATTTTCTCATTGGAACAGATAGTCGAGATGAGGAAGTAGAATCAGACCACCAATTCCTTTTCTTGCATGTAGACTGGAAGTTTGTCCGTGCATCCATTGCCTCAATAAGCCATGTGCCCCACCTGGGCCTGGACTACAATCATATAGAGGCCTATGCGCAGATGGTTGAGCATGACCTTGAGACAATATTATAGCTTCCCACAATACAGCAGTAGACTGACTAGTTGACCTAATTACTATGACAGCCACGGACAGTTGCTTTGGGAGAGGCCACACATAGAGGCCCTTGGGAGCTACCACCTTCCCTCGCAACCAGTGGTTTGATGACAAATGTAGAGAGTTCAAACGTTAGCGTTGATAAGTCATTAAGTCCACCTTGCACCTGCATGCCATCAGCCAATACTATGCTTCCTCAAGGGCAAGAAAGCCAGATACCTCGCAGAACACCAGCAACATATGTTCTATCTCCTAGATCGTTACCCCATGACATTCTGGAGAAGAGTATTGAGCAAGCCTCTGCAACCTACAGAGAACATCACCTTGGAGCAGTGGATGCAATACTTGTAGTGGCTTTATGATCCATTGGAGGTCGGCCCACGATACCCTCATAGATGGGCCTAGCACTGGCCATTATAAAGGCAGATGTTATAATGGGCCTACAACACCTCACTAATGGGATCGCAACAGATTTGGATAGCATGAAGGTGGAGCTTCTCAAATGGGCTGGACTTCCAATGGTGCTTGTTCTGACGATACTATTGAATAGAGCATTGCAAGAAGGCTTCCCACTGCAATGGACCACTAGCAGAGTTATTCTCATATACAAGGCAAGTGGCTCTAACTGCCCAACCAACTATCAAACCATCATGGTCAGCTCCCTCTTTGCAAAATTGTCGGCTAGCATCCTTGAGCAACGACTGACGATATGGGCAGAAGACACGGAGATGCGTGCTCTTAGACAAGAAGGCACTCCATCATTGACCATATCTTCACTCTAAAAACTCTAATTGAGGATAGCAGGAACCGCTGGCAAGACCTATTCCGTTGTTTTGTGGACTTTGCAAAAGCTTTTGACATTGTACCTCGGGACAAGTTGTGGGGTAGATTGGGCAGCTAGGGACCCCTGTCGACTTGCAAAATGCAATATACAAGTTTTATGAGGCATGCTCATGTTGGCTGACACCATCAAGGCAGTATGTCGTCAGTAATATTGGAGTGCGCCAGGGTTTCCCTCTCTCCTCGACACTCTTTGGCCTATATATTGATCAGTTGAGAGATTGGCTTGTTGAACACGGAGGAGGATGGGCGCTCAACCCATGCACCATATAATTCGGCAACTCATATATGTGATGACATCTACCCCTTGGCCTACACTCCAAATGACATGTAGCGTCACCCAAATGCTCTAGACATTTTTTGCCAATTCACTGGCATGGGAGTTAACTTGGCCAAAACTAGAGTGCTACTAGTTCCATTCTCCTATCAGCTAAGGCCTCCCTCCTTCACTTATCAGGGACAGAATGTGGAGATGGCTCTGACCTACAAATATTTGGGAATCGACTTTTCTTGATACGGTTCCAAGAATTTATAGCACAAACCAATAATTTAGATAAGCTCAGAAATAACTCCAAGAACATCAGAAGTTTTATTCTGCAAAATTGATACAAGCTCTCACTTATCTGCCCAACCGGATCTACAGGGTGAGATATGGCAAAACTATACACATGTAGTTGATTACAGACCTATCGGACTTGTTAATCTACCACATGTAGAAACCGATCAAGACCACCTCAACCGCCTTAGGAAACAAAAACAGAAGACTGGAATCAATTCAGAATATGGTAATGGGTCAACAACAGTCTATCACTGCAATAGCAGGGAATTCTGCTGGCAACAAGTCCCCTGAGGCCGGATCACTGGCAGTAGACTGAATCCAGCAAGGAATACCGAGATGGGTTGAAGTTTTCCGCAATTCCTAGCAGGTTGGCCGCTGTCTCTGAATTGATGTCCGTTGTCCACTATTGCTCCCTTATTATATGTTGCGATGGCCTTTTGAAAAAGGTAAAACCCTCCTAATTTATTCTTAGCCATCTTGAACAAAAGGTAAAGGTACTTTAAATATCCCTTGGTCTTTATCCGTAATATATGAAGACCTTTGTCTCATAATGATGTGCCTTTGTGCCCTTTGACCTTTTTATAGAAAAGAGCCACTTCAAAGAGTCTTCCTTGCTTCCCTTTTGTGCCACCACGACCCCAACATTGTAACCATATTTTGTCTAAAGTTTCCAAGTACCCTATGGCCCCTATATAACATTATTAGGAAAGCTCATAGACGTATTGCTCATATAGATTTTGCCATATTATCTCAAACCCCATCTCTGTATACCACTCCCCCGTGCTAGCTTTGTAATTCCGTTGCAACTCTAGGTTATTATCAATTCGCTCTTGTTGCCCCGTATCCGGAGGATACGAGGAATATCTAGAGCTCTGGGAGTACTAGAATATTCGTAATTATTTCTGGACTGTGTAGGAATAAGAAATTTCTGGCTATTGAATCCTGAATCCTTATCTGTTCTCAGCCAACTATTGTTCCTATGATCAGAGTCTATGTGGTGTAGCTTGATCAATCTATATAAGGCCAATAACCCTAAAGCCAGTGTGTGGTATTTGCCATGTTTGCCATAATCCATTGGATCCAGTTGGGTGGTTAATCCATGTTCCATCAGTATTGTGATTGAGTTACTATCTATTCTATTTTGAATGAGACTTCTTCTTTTAATGTGTTGTCTTGTGTATAAGTAAACAACTCAATTTCCATGAATCTTATCAATTGGTATCAGAGCGAGGCTGCGACTCTTCTGGAATCTATGGGAAATGGGATCATCAGCGATTTTGATTTCTTTGGTTGAAATCAAGAAAGTGAAAGCAGTGGTGCTAAGGAACTCCAAGGCTGCTGAAACACCAACACTTTTGCAAGCATGTGTCTTAAGTAAAGAACCTTGTTGGAGCAAGGCACATGGATGAACTAATAAGCTTTGGAGTTGTGGGTGATAGAAGAAAAAAGGGAAATCTGCCTGGCGTGGATTTCAATAATTCAACTTAAGCAGCAGATGTGGAAAAACAAAACGGAATATTTAGTTGCTTTGATACCAATTGATAAGATTCATTGAAATTGAGTTGTTTACTTAGACACAAGACAACACGTTAAGAGAAGAAGTCTCATTCAAAATAGAATAGATAGTAACCCAATCACAATAATGATGGAACACGGATTAACCACCCAACCGGATTCACTAGATTATGGCAAACATGGCAAATACCACACACTAGCTTTAGGCTTACTGGCCTTACAGCTTGACCAAGCTACACCACATAGACTCTGATCATAGGAACAATAATTGGCTTAGAGAACAGATAAGGATTCAGAATTCAATAGCCAGAACTCGTGATGACACTGTAGTAGTCATCTATGACCCCTTGTCACGTTTTCGGTCATTACTCCCTCATGCGGATGAATCACAAAAAGTGTCGCACCAATTCACGGATTAACCACCCAACGGAATCCACTAGGTTATGGCCAATATGGCAAATACCACACACTAGCTTTAGGCTTACTGGCCATACAGATTGATCAAGCTACACCACATAGACTCTGATCATAGGAACAATGATTGGCTTAGAGAACATATCAGGATTCAGGATTCAATAGCCAGAACTTGTGATGACACTGTAGAAGTCATCTATGACCCCTTGTCACGTTTTTCGTCATTACTCCCTCATGAGGATGAATCACAAAAAGCATCACACCAATTCGGAAACTAGACTCAGTGATGGTTCCCTGGAAGTAAAAATCTCCTCAATCCGAGCTCTGGTTGCAGAGATATGTCCACCTGAAGTTTCAACTTCTATTTATAGATGCTCCACGACTTTAGCCCTTTTTTTAGCAAGCAGTTGCCGTTTATTACCTAAATCCACGACCCCTTCTTTTAGCTCTACCCATCCTTATCCATTGACCCATACTCAATTATAGTGGGATTTTCCTTTTTATATTTATAATATAAAGGTTCCCCTCAATATAATAACCTTGCCACATAATGATTTTATATGTTGTCCTATGTCCCTTTAATATCTTCACTTAGGGAACATTAGTACTAACATTTACATTGCTTTGCCATAATCCCATAACCCATTCGCCGTGGACCACT
>JAANSK020026911.1:0-17926 GCA_011763485.2 Isoetes engelmannii
AAAAACACGCTAAGCACCCACAAAGCACCCCTATGTCGCGACATGACTTTCTGTCCCCCAATAGCGCGCTTATACCCAGTAGTTGTTTATAATACTTCATTGAAAAAAACATTTTCTGAAACTGCAATTGTGTAGAAGATGTTTTCATTGGTGATCAAATGTGGTACAGTAATAACAAATACATAATCTTGTGTCAACTTGAAAAACAAAGTAAAAAGAAGACAATCCCTGACGTCTCAAAGCAGACAAAGCTTCTTGACATCCTTCTGTTTAGAACAAAACCTATATCACATAGCAAGGTTTAGTGAACTATAAATAAACTTTGTTAAAACATAACAGAAATGTAACTGAACTTTATCAAAACAGAACTGAATTATAATTGATCTTAGTCAAGAACAAAACAGAAATGGAACTCAGTTTAGTGAAAACACATCTTTCATTTAAAAGTGAATCTCGGTTACGTGGTCATGGTCCAAAAAGTAAACTTCAAAATACAAGCTATGGCACTGGAGTTACAGTCTGGATTTCAGATGATTTTTCTCGAGTTACATTCACAAAATAAGAAAAACTAGCAGTAAGGCAGGCTTGGGGTCGGGGTGGGAGAGAAAAGAGAGATTTTTGGGCAGATGATAAGCTAGAAAAAAACACTTTGAATATAGATGTTATAAAATGCGTGGTGCGAAGAAGAGGTGAATCCCAACTATAAGACTTAGTCGATCACAATCATTGAACAAGCAAAGATGAGTAGGAAGAAGCCCTTGCGTTGGATTCAATTAAACCCATCATAGTTGAAGTACAAATTTTATAGCGACAAAGGGTGGGTAAGGGAAGCGGGCATGCTTATGTATCAGAAGTCTTAGCATGATGACATAAGTAGTGAAAGACAAGGTAAGAGACAGTTGTCTTGGTTGTAAGTAAGTTGGGGATAAAATATATTATGTCCTCGTGGTAACTTGGTAAACATGTATGTCGATTAAGAGGCACAAAGGCACACCGGAAGACTTTGACATGCTTATTAGACATTGTGTGGAGTTGTTGTAACTATTATTGAAATGAAGTGTGAATTATTAGTGTCCCTTTTCAATCCCGGGGGTTGCATCTATCATATAGAGGGTACCTCATGTGCGTGCACGGGGTCCCCCAAAACCCCCATGTATACGCCTTAGAAATCTACCAAAAACCCCCATTTCAGCCACATATTGCCCCAGAATTACCCAAAAGAACCCAATCTGTAAGAGTATATGTAAATTTGGACCTCAAAAAAACCCTTTTGGATCATGCACCTGCTTTGTACGGATTACACTATGTGAACCCCCCTTGTTTTCAATACATGTTCAAAACTAATTTAAATGACAAAGCATCATGGTAGTTGGGTCCTTTTTGTTAAAAATGTAATTGGGTTTGTGTTCAAATCTAATTTAAATGACAAAACCGATGGTAGTTGGGGTTTTTTTGTCAATAATATAGTTGGGTTTGTGTTGAAAACTAATTTAACATGGTAGTTGGGGCTTTTTTTGTTAAAATATAACTGGGTTTGAGATTTGATTAGTACAAGTGCGTGAATTTGAACTTATGTACCATGTTCATCTTGCTCCTTTGTGTGAGCTTGCACGCACCTGTGTACTTGGATATGCCATTGGGAGAGCCACTGGGTCTGCTTGTCCGTCATGCAGGCTTTAAGGCATTGCGGACCCATTGCAACTGCTAAGGCCACATTAGGTAGGCGTGCATCCTCCATGGACCACCTTCTGAAAGTACAGGAGGTGGCGGCACATCGCTGCTCTCTGGAGGGGGAGAAAACATGTTTCTTATAGCAATATCTGATATGGCACTATGGATTTCACCCCTAGTGCTCGAGCCAAGAAAGCTTTCTGCACCCGTTTAAGGTCATTCCATGCGTGGCGGATATGACCGGGCCCCACATTTCGACCGTACAAGAAAACTGGCTCAACCAAAGCTCCAAACAGGCGTGGCTGATGATCCCAAGCATACAGCTCTGCCTGGTGACTACTGTTCTACATGGCATACAAGGCCTTTCAGCCCGCAGCAATATGCAACCGGATGCAGCTATCCCAGCGTGTAGTGGAGAACTCAATTCCCAATTCTCGGAAGGGGTCGAGATATCAAAGGAAGGGGTGGAGATGTTAAAATAAGGGAAAATTGACTATTGTCTATAAACGAAGGGTATTTTATTCTAAGGAGGGACCTATCAAATTAAAAGGGTGGTCTTCTTAAAAAAAGGCTATCATCTTTTCTCAAAGATAGGTAAGGCTTGATTATATTTAACAAAAGGAGACGACCAACTATTTCTAAAAAAGGCCATTGACCTTTGCTTCCTAAAAGGGCATCGGTTATTTTAAAAGATAATTACTACTTATATGGGAGAAGGAGCAAACCAAAGAAACATCGGCCAGGGCTGCAACCAACAATTTAGGTCGACAAATAATTTACTATAGCAGCGACCTAGAACTCCTATACACAATATTTCCGTTTGAACTCCTGCGACTTGTTATGAGAAGATCTGACAAACAAAATTACCGCAAAATGTACCGTTGTTAAGACCACCTCAGGCAGTGCTGCCAGTAAGTCTGTGACTAGATGTCTGTCTGAGAGGAATAATTTTCTCAGGGATGTTGCCCTACTACCTATTCAGAGAAGAAAATCTAAAGACCATTTTATTTCTTAACCTATTGTTATTTCCTTTTATACGAGGCTAGTAGCAAGATCAATTTGAAAAGCCAGCAAGTCAGAACAATTGATTTGCATTTATCATAACTTGTGGACCCGGTTGAATGGATAATGGTGTTTAATGGTACTGCCATATTAAGATCTAAATTGTTCAAAGCTCCATTGATTTCTTGATAGTTCTGAGGAATGCTTCATCTTGGCCTCAGTTGCCTCTTCAACCACCTTTCGTGATCAGGAGGGAAGGCCTCGATGCCAAAAGACGGATAATTAAAAACCCTCTGGAAGCAGCTTTTCTCAAAGCTTTAACATGTGCATCATGCTTCAAACATCAAGATATTGTGTTCCAAGGGAGGGATAGCTCGACTTAGAAGAGATAATATTAAGATAGTCCCTTTTTCTCTATTTTTTGGAGGTGTGGGGGGGGGGGGGGTGTCCAGACTGACATATGCATTATGAGACAAGAAGGAATCATATATTTGAAAGGGTGGAGGGTTAGAATGCATTGGAATCTATTTTTTGAGAGGATGTGTTTGTAGTAATAGTACAACTCAACAAGTGAAAGTCAATACGAGAAATCATATATTTGAAAGGGTGGAGGGTTAGAATGCATCGGAATCTATTTTTTGAGAGGATGTGTTTGTAGTAACAGTACAACTCAACAAGTGAAAGTCAATAAGATGTCTGTGTGCTGCAAGATGCCAAAAATAATACATCTCGACCTTAAAGTTCAGGCTCAGATGGAGCTCTCACAATCTATGCCATATATTTGAACAATAGTACATCCTAAATAGTTGTCATTGTCAAGTAGCTAATATGTTCAATAAGACAGAATTACAACAACTAAATTCATGAGAATAAAGCCTACCTTTACTTACAACTCCATCCACTTCAGACCAATCTATGGGTTGAGAAAGTTACATTTAATGACTTAAAACTTTACTTCATAATTCACACTTCTAGCTACATGAAATTGGATGCAACCTTAAAGAGCCAAATATATTTGGCGCACTTTTAACAATGCAAAAGTAGGGGGAAAAAATTGTCTCTGTTGTTTTTTGAGTCTAATGGCCAATTTAGTCTCCGTGGACATTAAAAACCTATCTATTTCAATTTAACATGTTCCACAGTTGCTCATACCTAGGATAGTCATACTAAATGAACTTTTGAGATGTACAGGTAGCCTTGCACGGAGGGAAATTTTCTCCCTCTGTCTCTTAGCTTATTGTACTTTTTTCTTGATTGGTAATGAAATTTATCTCTCGTCCTTCAAAAATAAAAAAAATAAAAAAAATGGCCAACTTATGTAAGGTTTTTAAGATAAGCCATCAACTACAACAACCCGACATGGGCAAACTCCATTGTTTGGTTGAAGTTATGCAAGATTTTTGGCGCCAAAGCTTTTTCCATTGTGGCTTCCAGAAACAAAAGTTAACAACTATCTAGCTAGCAATTCCACTCTTGCTAGAATTTGTCTTCTATGCATGTCACTCTTCCATAGGATCGTAAGGATCTTGAGTTAGTAATTGGAGACCTCACGAAAGAGAACAAAACTCCAGGGGAACTTTTTTCACACGAAATTTCGGACGTTTTTACAAGATGTTCGTCATGTGCAACATGTGTATTAACATAAGATGCAACAAGTGGGCTATAAAGTCAAACCTGAATCCTTTTATTAGAAAAATATCGACCAACTGTGTCTATGTCAAGGGCCCAAACCTGAATCCTTTTATTAGAGAAATATCGACCAAATGTGTCTAAGTCAAGGGCCCTAGCCTGCAGAAAAAGGGTGAAGATAGGAAATACAGTTCAATTTCTTATTGGGGGGCATTAGATACAGGTCACTTGATATGTCAATGATACAGTTTTATCTCATTTCAGTGTGATAAATCAACAGATGTTCTACAAGTGGCAAAATCATGGGAGCTCATGCTTTTATCAGAAGACGTAACTAAGCTGTCTATCTAGCGACACTTCTCGGGAAGTATCCTTCAAATTCAAAAGAAACGAAGGCTATATCCGTTGGGATTTTCTACGCGAATTGAAGCTCCAAACCAGAACTCGCCTGTTGCATGCAAAATGTTGCCTACGAAATCCCCAATGCTGCATATCTAGATTGTCATTCTCCGAAATCCCCAATGCTGCATATCTAGATTTTCTCTTCCATTCTTTCTACAGATTCATCCAATGTTGTTTTTCTGATCTTCAAGAGTAGCAAAGGCAAATGGATACTTTACCAGATGGAGAGGTCATCTGCGACAGGAGGTCATTCAGCGAAGCAAAAACTTGGGAAGATTGCATATTTGCAAGGGTGAGGGAGGAAGATGAAGATGAGGAAGAAGCTCTGAAATGGGCAGCAATTGAAAAGCTGCCTAGTTTTAGAAAACTGCGCAGTGCTGTCCTTAGCAGTGTGGATGAGAAAGGTCAGACAATTCATGAAGAGGTTGATGCATCTAAGCTTAGCCCTGCAGCTAAGCAACAACTGCTTCACAGGTTGATTCCTCCAGAAGACCCAGGAAATGAGCGTCTTCTTCGCAAAATGCGTGAACGAGTTGACAAGTAAACAAACTTGTGCTCAAATTGCAAGCTGTAATGCCTGAATTTGCATGTCATTTTTCTGATAATCTTTCTTTCATGTAAATGTTGTAGAGTTGGAGTTGAACTCCCAAACATTGAAGTGAGATTCCAGCGCTTGAATGTGCAGGCAGAGGCACATGTTGGCAGCAGAGCTCTTCCAACCCTTTTGAACTTTACTTATAGCATATTGGAGGTAATCATCCAATTTTTTTCTCGTTTCGCCGAACAAACTTTTAGTTGTATATAAATCATACTTATATTACTGAATTTATAGCAGTCTTCTGCAGATAGCATAATAAATTCTCCCTTTATTCCTTTTCCTCTTGATCACATGGCAACATCGAAAATTGAAATGTCTCTTTCTGTGCTGCTTATAATTGTAATGCAAGGACATGTCTCTTTTTGTGCTGCTTATAATTGTAATGCAAGAGAAAGCGCCGAAGTAATTTGCATACCACCTCCTCCTTACTCTTACCTGCATTTGACAGGGCCTGCTAGAAACACTTCACGTCTCACGGTCAAAGAAAAAACCATTCAATATTCTTCATGACATCAGTGGAATTGTGAAGCCGTCCAGGTATACCATCCTCTTGAATGTCCATCACCTTATATCGTTGTGTTGCCTAATGGGTTGTATGTTTACAAGGTTGACATTGCTTCTAGGACCACCCAGTTCTGGAAAGACTACATTGCTCCAGGCATTGGCAGGAAAGCTCTCCAAGGATCTAAAGGTGAGCAAGCTCATGCCATAGCTAAGCTCCATATCTTCTAATAGGTAAGGCTTCTCTCAACTGGGCTTGGAACGTTACAGGTGACAGGCCAGATTCTTTATAATGGTCATGAATTCACAGAATTCATTCCTCAACGCACAGCAGCATATATTAGCCAACATGACCTGCACATTGGAGAACTAACAGTCCGAGAAACAATAGATTTTTCAGCCCGTTGTCAAGTTGTTGGACAAAAATATGGTGAGGCCAGATTCTGATATGCTTTTAAAGTGCTACTACCACCTAGATTGTAAAGAATGTAAGTGCTTTTTAGGACGGCTAATGGAGATCTTGAGACGGGAAAAGGCAGCAGGAATCACCCCAGATCCTGACATAGACACATTTGTAAAGGTTGTCTATTTAATGTTTATCCTACATTATAGCATCATGCTCAAGTGCATGCACTGTTTTCAGGCTGTAGTCTCGGAAGGCCAAGAGACAAATATTTTTACTGACTATATTATCAAGGTAAACTAAGCAACTTATTTATGAGACATTGGTAATACTCACAACCATTTGAATTTTCGCCAGATCTCGGGGTTAGATACATGTGCAGATATGCTAGTGGGGGATGCAATGCGCAGAGGTATCTCTGGTGGCCAAAAGAGGAGGCTAACAAGCGGTATAATATCAACCAAGATCTGAAATTCTATAATTCCTACGACATTCAATATAAGCCCACCAAGTTGACATTTGATAACTACAGCTGAAATGATAGTGGGACCTGCCAAAGCTGTTTTTATGGACGAAATTTCCACAGGACTAGATAGTTCAACTACATATCATATAATCAAGTGTTTGGAAAACTTTGTCCATCTTCTGGATGCCACGATCATAATATCATTGTTACAACCAACTCCAGAGACATACAAGCTATTTGATGATCTTATTTTGCTGTCAGAGGGGCATATCATATACCAAGGGCCTTGCCAGGATGTTTTAGAGTTTTTTGAGATGGTTGGATTCAGATGTCCAGAAAGGAAAAATGTAGCTGACTTCCTTCAAGAAGTAGGTCATAAGCTTTGTAGGCGTTGGTGTAATATCTGCTTGCAACACTAACATCTGAAATAATCATTTCCTTACAGATTACTTCCAAAAAGGACCAACAACAGTATTGGGCACACAAGTCCCAACCATACAAGTATATCACTGCCAAAGATTTTGTTGATGCATTTGCGAAGTTCCACATCGGGGAGAGAATTGCTGCTGAATTGATGGTACCATTTGATAAATCCAAAAGCCATCCAGCAGCATTAGCTACCAAAAAATACGGCTTAAATAACTGGAACATTCTGAAAGTATGCTTAGCAAGAGAATGGTTGCTTATGAAGAGAAATTCATTTGTATACATATTCAAAACTACACAGGTATGAACACTCAGTCTTGCACACAATTTTCTGAGTAAATATCGATGTGCTTCAAATTTTCCCTTCGCAGATATCTATAATTTCTACCATTGCAATGACAATGTTTCTTCGCACCCAACACCATTTGACAGTGGCCGACGGGAATGTGCTGATGGGTTCTCTCTTCTTTGGCATTGTCATCATCATGCTTAATGGATTGACCGAAATGTCACTCACCGTAAACAGGCTCCCAGTATTTTATAAGCAAAGAGATTACCTTTTCTACCCTGCATGGGCTTTCTCAATCCCAACTTTTATTATGAGAATTCCACTCTCATTTTTAGAATCATCAATTTGGGTGCTTTTGACATATTATGTAATAGGTTATGCACCTGAAGCTAAAAGGTATGATATCTTTTTACTAAAGTTTGTAAACATGCCAGTCAAATTTGTAAGGAAGCCCTTTCTGCTAGCAGGTTCTTTCGGCAATTCTTGGTGCTGTTCTGCACACATGTAATGTCCATGGGACTCTTCCGTACTATTGCTTCCTTGGGCCGGAATATGGTAGTATCAAGTACATGCAGTGCTTTCGCTTTGTTGGTCCTGTTTGTTCTTGGTGGCTTTGTTGTTGCAAGAGGTAATTTCTAATCTGTTTACATCATATAAGTAACTAAAAGGATTTGAATTACTTGCCACAAATGCCAACAGAGGACATGGCATTCAACTAAAAGGTAATGCTCTCTGACACAGGCAGTATTCATCCCTGGTGGATCTGGGGTTACTGGATATCACCACTAATGTATGGACAAAATGCCATTGCTGTCAATGAATTCTTGGCACCACGTTGGAATAAGGTAGCTAGCGCTCAACACTTGTATATCTTACATATATTCTAACATGCTTTACTTTTCAGGTGCAAAATGGATCTAGTGATACAATTGGCCTTACCGTACTAAAAACTCGAGGGATATTCCCTCATGCATATTGGTACTGGATTGGCATTGGGGCTCTGCTGGGTTTTGTAATCCTTTTTAATATTGTATTTACCTTGGCTTTGAAGTTCTTAAACCGTAAGTTGGAATATCATTTTAATTTTCATGTCTCCAATAAAAAAAAATAACATTAGTCGGTGTAAAGTAAATATGATTTAATTTTCCACCCATCAATCGCAATATGGTGAAATGCCTCCAATATGAACTTGCTCGGCTTCACCTGTGATTTTACAGCTCTTGGAAAACCTCAAGGTAATATAGCAGAAACAACTCTTGATGAGAATGCAACTGAAAGTGTTCTTCCCTCAACAAATCATACGAAGCATTTCACATCATCCAAGCAACCTGATATTCGCTTAACTGGTACAATTTGCAGCAGTTATATATTGTTAACTATGCATGGATATTCAAATAATCCATTTAATCCCGCAGTTGAGGGAAATGAAAGCAACATGGCAAAGCGAGGAATGATACTACCATTCCAGCCCCTCTCTATGGCATTTCACCATATAAATTACTATGTGGATATGCCTGCAGTAAGTACAGATGGCTTTCACCATTTTGTGTGGTGTATTCTTCACTTCATATTTTCCTATTTACAATTATCAGGAAATGAAACAAGAAGGTGCAGATGAGAATAGTCTCCAACTGCTACAGGATGTTAGTGGTGCCTTTAGGCCAGGAGTGCTCACAGCTCTTATGGGTGTTAGTGGAGCTGGCAAGACAACTCTTTTGGATGTTCTGTCCGGAAGAAAAACTGGAGGCTATATTGAGGGTAGTATCAGCATCTCTGGATTTCCAAAAAAGCAAGAGACATTCTCACGTATCTCTGGATACTGTGAGCAAACTGATATCCATTCACCACATGTCACTATCCATGAAGCACTCATTTATTCTTCATGGCTTCGTCTTTCAAAAGATATTGATGAGAAAACAAGAATGGTGTGCATAAATTCTCTAATATAATTTCATGTAGTAAGTTTTTACTGACAAAAAGATAACCTACAGGCATTTGTAGAAGAAATTATGGAACTTGTCGAACTTACCTCAGTGCAGGATGTCATAGTCGGGCTGCCTGGTGTAAACGGTTTGTCCACTGAACAAAGAAAAAGGCTGACAATCGCAGTCGAACTTGTCGCAAATCCTTCAATCTTGTTTATGGATGAACCTACATCAGGCTTGGATGCACGTAGTGCAGCAATTGTAATGCGAGCTGTTCGAAATGCAGTTGATACTGGAAGAGCTGTTATTTGTACTATACATCAACCTAACATAGAAATTTTTGAGGCCTTTGACGAGGTACATAATAACTTTTACCATATAATCCTTGTTATCAGTCTGTTCACAGTTCACTCTTTCACAGCTGTTTCTTATGCAACGTGGAGGAAGAGTCATCTATGCAGGTCCACTTGGTACACATTCCTGTGACCTTATACACTATTTCCAGGTAAGAAGATTCTTTTCTAGATTGCTTCCTCACCAATAAGAATAGAATGTTGAAATATCTCTTCCTAAGACTTACAAATCATAAAGATTGCAAAACCAACTTTATATACGAATGATAAGCAATTGTAATACTTCTATTGTAATACTTCTAGCATAAATCCTACACGTGCAGAACGATAGCATGCTCTGACCTGCATTTCTATACTTTCCAGTTATAAGAGAATAAAAAACTATTTCATAATCTGATATTAAACCGTTGCTGATACCTTCGAAATTAGAAGCATCCTCTATCACTAGTCAACAAAATATTGGAACATTGAGTTTGTCACAACACAAGATAATTCCTACTAACCAAAGTGTGAAGCATGTAGTTCTAAATCCTTTTCACTATGTCGCAACTAATGTATACTTGGTATACTTTTCTTCTAATTGTTCCTCTTCAAATTACACGACTTTGCCCATTGCTTAAGCAACCTCATGGCCAAATCGTTCTTTCTTTTCTGTTCCCGCAATACTACAAAGGACTAAGCAAGTATGCCTACATGGTCTTGCTCTGTCATTGCACCTCCATGACCACACATTGAATCTTCATCATTATCCATAATAGAAATAGATAACAAAAATAACGAGCAAAGTAGGTGAAGCCACCTATGTGACATTTTTTATTATGGATCATAGCCACCTTCTAACCTCTGATATGTGTAACTTGCTTTGTTATGTCGTGCCAGCGCAACTACATGGAGTGATGATATAAGCCATCTCCCTTGTATGTAATGAGCTCAGGGGTCTGTCCAGTTTTCTACATTAAGCTTGAAGTTCTCCTTCCCCGCAGCAAGTGCTGTGTTTTTAATCACACATTATTCCATTTATAGAGAACCATTGCACAGAGAGTTAATTAACAAGTATTCTCGCATAATGTAAACAACAAAGAATTTAAAATAAGCTGTCTTGAGTTGGAGAAACTAAATTGAATTAATTATGCAGGAAGTGGATGGGATAGAAAGAATGGCAGATGGATATAACGCAGCTACTTGGATGCTAGAAGTAACTTCCATGTCGATTGAAGAGCAACTGGGGGTTAGCTTTGCTGACATATATCGCAACTCATCTTTGTATAAGTAAGCTCCTAGCAGACACGGAGGTATAGTTTTCTGTTTGTTTTGACTTCAAGTTTTCTGTAACTGATATCTTGCAGACGCAATGAGATGCTCATTGAAGAGCTAAGCAAACCAGTTCCAGGTGCAAAAGATCTTTCTTTCTCTACAAGATATGCTCAGCCTTTCATCACTCAATGCATGGCTTGCCTTTGGAAACAATACTGGTCATACTGGCGTAATCCACATTATTGTGTTGTACGCTTGTTCTTTACAACAATCTGTGCACTCCTATTTGGCACTGTATTCTGGAAATTTGGAAAGAAGAAGTGAGTGTTGTGCTTGATCAGAATATATAGATCTAAATGATTCTTTTCGGAACATAAACCAGAATACAAAGATAGGAGCTGCAATATGATGAGCATAAAACAGGCCTTAATGATTCTTTTTTACCATAAACCAGGAGTACACAACAGGAAGTATTCAATATGATGGGGTCAATGTATGCTGCTACCATCTTCATGGGTGTCAGTAATGCATCATCTGTTCAACCTGTTGTAGGCGTGGAACGAAGTGTTTCCTATCGGGAGAGAGGTGCTGGAATGTACTCAGCATTCCCTTATGCCATAGCACAGGTAAGTATAAATTCATTGAAATCCATATTTTGTAACCTGGGTTTTAGGTTTAAACCTTAATACCTTTGCAGGTCCTTATTGAGGTTCCCTATGTATTACTCCAAGTAGTCATTTATGGAATCATTGTATACCTTATGATCTCATTCGAATGGGCAGCAGCAAAATTCTTCTGGTACATTTTCTTCGTATATTGCTCCCTCTTGTATTACACATACTACGGGATGATGACAGTTGCAGTAACGCCAAACCATACGTTTGCTGCTGTAATTGCATCGGCATTTTATGGAGTATGGAACCTATTTTCTGGTTTCCTCGTCTCCTATCCTGTAAGAACTTCAATTCTAAAGAAAAAAGATTATTTCCGAGACTCTAAACTAAACAATCTTTTGCTAATATCCTTCTCGATATGGTTGTTCCATCACAGAAAATGCCAGTATGGTGGCGCTGGTACTATTGGTTAAACCCCGTGGCCTGGACATTGAATGGCTTGGTCACGTCTCAACTGGGTGATAATGAAACATACATAACCATACCTGGCCAAGCATCGAAAACAATCAAACAGTATCTAAAAGATTACTTTGGATTCCATGAGGGCTTTTTCAGCGTTGTAGCAGCTATGCACATCGTTTTTGTGATCACATTTGCGTCCATCTTTGCCTGTGCTGTCAAGTTCCTCAATTTCCAGAAGCGATAGTTGGGGCACAAATTCTTATTACTCATCAGTGATAGCATATACCTATGTTTTGGGAGGGTATTACTGAAACACATGTAATATTCTGCATCATAAACTTCAATTTATAACTAGCACTAGCAAATGTGCGCTCGGCATTGCTGCTCACGAGCAGAAGCAATGGGTGTTTTATATAGGACACATTTTTTTTTTTTTTTTTTATGTGATTATGGGAGATTTTTTTTTTCTTTTTTATGTCAAAACAAAAAAAAGGGGGGCACAAAACATTCAAAAAAACATTGAAAACTTTAAAATGTCATTAAACCATTCAATATATTCGTTTATTATAATAAAAAGAATCACAAATTCTATAACACACCAAAACAAAAAAGTCCCCCCCCCCTTTTTTTTTTGGCTTTTGAGCTCCATTGTTTGTGGGTGCTATTTCGCAAGCTTAGTGAATCTTCAAACCATGAAGGCTCCATCTGATTGAAATCCATGCTCTATTATCTTATAATGGATGAGCCCAACTGAATCCATAGGTGATGGCAAATACAATGACAAGTACAAATCACTGATTCTGGCTTTTCAGAATAATAATTCTACTCCAAGTAGAATCCAATCAAGCCCTCACCCATCATCCTTGGGACCTACCTAGTTGTGGAAATGCATAAAACATCATATCAAATAGCATAGTCACCACGAAGGGTGGAATCACCATAGCATGATCACATCACAACTGATACAATAACATCAATGAGGCAAATCCTACCCAGGCTCAGACTCATGGGACTGACGGCTTGGTCTCCCAAGATCATTGCAGACAAGTGATGGGAAATGGATTTGGTTGGCAAAGGAACATGGTCATTGGGTAGTGCACTCCATCTGCCCCTCCTGTGCATGCTTTGCAAATAGGCTAATAAGTATTGGGGCGTGGCTGTAGTCCTCCAGAAGGCCTATGCCAACAATAGGCGAGCTAGAGGGTCATGGTTCTCCATACCCGTACACGACTTGAACCACTGAAGCGACGCATCATCCAGGAAGTGTCGAGCCCATACCCGCGTGCAGTCACAAGGTATTAGGCCTAGCCCACAATGTTCCCTTCGTAGATGCTACACGCCAGGGGATCAATTGTAGTCGGACAAACCTTCATTTTCAAATGGTCTAGTCCTGCCACCCACATCTAGGCGAACTCTTATGCATAGAGCATAGGCCGCATTAATTGAAAATTAATGAGGCTAATGTAGAATCATGATCTGACGAGGCTGGGTCTACCTCCCTTCCCAATACACAAGAGGCCCACACAGAGTGATCCAACATCATCACGATGCACTGAAATACTGAATAAAGATCTAATCTATCTAATCTAATCATACATGACTTAGGTTCATTTGTTAGTTCAGGTTTGGGTTCTTAGGCTCTAGAGATTATTCAAAACTAAGAACAACTACTAATCTAGCCTAAGAACAACGTGAATTTGCATTGGCTGTCAGAATTGACATTAACAGGATCCTTTGCTGGCTTCAATGACTTGGGATGTGTCCGTGCCATTGAAACAGATGAATATCTCAGAATCGTCATGCGTTTGGCTACTGCTGTAAGGTTGGATTCTACTGGGCACCGCTCCTAATGGGTGCTAGAAGGCTGGAATTCGAAAAGGGTCACTTGCGGGGGTGATGGGGGGAGGGGTTCAAATCCCCCAAATAACATGAAAATTTTTAAAAACCTCCCTTAAGACCAATTTAAAATACCAAGGGCCAAGATCATGCCATGTGGCAGCTTCTCAGCCATTGACTTAAAAAAAAGGCCTCAAATCCGGGCCGTAGGATCCAAAGCAACCTGATCCGTAGGATCAAGATCAATCTGGACCGTAGGATCCAAAGCGACCTGAGCAAGCAACCTGAGCCGTAGGATCAAGAACAATCCGGACCGTAGGATCCAAAGCAACCTGAGCAAGCAATCTGAGCCGTAGGATCAAGAACAATCCGGACTGTAGGATCCAAAGCAACTTGAACCGTAGGATCTCAGATCGACGATCCGGATCGCGAACAACCTGGACCGTAGGATCACTTATACATACAATTCCCAAACCAATGTGCATCGTAGGATGCAATCCAAAGCGACGTGGGCAGTAGGATCTCGGATCGACGGTCAAGACATTGAATCGGCCTGGACATTGAATAGCTTGGTCACGTCTCAACTGGGTGATAATGAAACATACATAACCATACCTGGCCAAGCATCGAAAACAATCAAACAGTATATAAAAGATTACTTCGGATTCCATGAGGGCTTTTTGAGCGTTGTAGCAGCTATGCACATCGTTTTTGTGATCACCTTTGCGTCCATCTTTGCCTTCGCTGTCAAGTTCCTCAATTTCCAGAAACGATAGCTGGAGCACAAATTCTTATAAGTACTCGTCATTGATTATGTTTTGGGAGGGTATTACCGAAGGCAGGGTTCGAAAAATGTCGAGTTAGTCTCGACAAATGCCTGTTGTGCGCGTTGATATCCGGTTGGAGGCGTCGGCTGCTGGCAAAATATTTGGTAGAGGGCAGGGTATTTTACCTTAGAATCCGATAGTTTACTATAAATTTTACTCAGTTATAATGCTAGAGATAAATGGATCAACCTCTCTATAGAGAAACCATTATGACTAAAACGTCCCTATGAGGTCCTCCATCCAGTGCCAACCGAACATGTAAAAATAGCTTGAGGTGTTGTATACTTATGAACCATGGAAAGTAGACCTTGTATTCATCGAAAAACATTTCAAAATTAGAACCACTGAATCAATCTTATTCTACTCAAACTTTGCCCCAAACCTACCCTACTGCTAGTTGAAGATATAGGAAAGATACCTTAAGAAAAGAAGAAGCAATTTTTACATCATGCCACTTGACAGCATCGCTTAGGACAGATAATCCACACTTCACTCTAACATTGCTTAGTTGTTAAATCGACCTACACACCACTCTATAACATACCCAGATAACCCACACTTCACTCTAACATTGCTTAGTTGTGTAATCGACCTACACACCACTCTAACATACCCACACATCACTCTAACATTGGCTTAGTTGTGTAATCGACCTACACACCACTCTAACATACCCAGATAACCCACACTTCACTCTAACATTGCTTAATTGTGTAATCGACCTACACACCACTCTAACATACCCACACATCACTCTAACATTGCTTAGTTGTGTAATCGACCTACACACCACTCTAACATTACTTAGTTGTGTAATTGTGTAAAAAAAAAAAATTGTTAAGTCTTGCCTCCAACCACCTTACATTGAATGCGACTCTAGACGACTTCGAACTTGAGACATATTTGTTCTAGAAGTAATGTGTTACCACTCGACCAGACATCTAGGCGTAAGAACAAGAGGACTGCCCAAGAACTATTGGAAGTTCACTCCAAATGTCGTCTACAAAGAGATCGTACGGGACTAAAGAGCTTCTTAACTCTCCATAATCCCAAAATAGCCTCGTAACTCCCCATAATCCCAACTCCCCACATAGTCAACAATGCAGTTCACTAGATTCCTTATGATAAACACGTAATGCCCTACAATCTATAACTTTGAAACCTAAAAACTGTTACTTTGATTTGTTTCGTTCTCATGTCTTGTTCTCAATCACTGGCTAATCATTTAGAAGTTCCATATTACATGTCCATCAACCCTAATACCAGATAACTTCTAATTCCATTTACAAGTTCCCAACATTTTCAGAACCCAAATATTGGTCAACCGAGCACCGTTTCTAGTTAAGCAACTGAAATCAATATAGTATGAATTAAAGCCATAACGTCATTATTTGGTACTATACAGAGAAGAGACAACAAGCTTATACAAAGCTTTAAATAGCCTGTACTTTATGATACCATACCTGCATGGAAATTGCACCATAAAAACTGGATATTCCATAGTCAATGTTCAAAGTTATAGCCGACATCAATGGCCATTATTTTAAGCCAACGTCACTCGACTGCAAATCAGAGGAAAGCTTGAGTAAGATAAATCTCAAATAGACATAGTAACTAAAGACCAGAAAAAACATCAATAACAGAAGGTATGCAAAAACAGGATTGAGAACACATCAATTAACAGAAGGTATGCAAAAACAGGATTGGAAACATAGGAGATGCATTATAACTCTCACCTTCACATCCTGGAACTTGATGTAAAACCTGGAAGGTGGAACTGCAAGTTTGGACTCTAAACTTTCTGATAAGGCTTTCCTCAACTTCTTATTAACATCAGGTCCAACTCCCCCAATTGAAGAAATCTTACCATAAGTCGCAGGTTCTTCGCTACTGCCGAGGGTCATAGGTAGTCCACCTTTTAGCACCACCATAACCAACTGCACCATGAAAACATAATAGACTTAGGGAATAAAGACCACTGGCATGTAATCAAAGCGCCATAGCTAAAAACATAAAGTATGTTTAAGAAATAAGAATCATTATGCATCAGAAACAAGATATGTAGCAACCATTGCGCATGTAGTCATGCTCACAGAAACTGCCATATCCTTAAGGGGGTTTCCCATGAGCATCGAACCTGGAGGGTTGCAAGGTAGCTACAGCGACAGGATCAGGTCTCACACCTGAACAAAAAGTATTTGATCTGTATTACTTGGTGCTCAGGTCCAAGACCTGAAGAGACCTGAGCTTGATCTAGCGGCTGGAATTCTTTTCCCATGCATCATTCGGCTGAGATTTGCAGAAATAATTCTTCAGGTCTGGTGATCCATGGGAACCGAGAACATTGCTCCAGATTAGTATTCAGGTTTGAGGCTCCATGGGAAATCCCTTTTAGCTAGAAAGCTTACAGAAAAGGAAACGATTTTAAACAACGATTTGGAAAAAAGAAAAGATTCACTTACATTTTCAGGCTTCTGGAGAATCCGAGCCAGTATTTTGCTTGCATCTTTAAGAATATCAGAGGTGACAACGTTGTCAACAGGTACGTTGGTGGTTAGTTTGAGGACAGGCATTACGGCTAAACCTCTGTGTTCCGGTGCAAGAGTACAGGCAGGCGTTACACTGGGTCTATTTAAAAAGCTTTTTAAATTGATGAAATTGTTTGTCATCAATTTCGCTTAAGATTGAACAGAGAATGTTCTGAAGAAGGTTCCGAAATTATCATTCTACTATGATTTCTACATGCAGACGTTAACCTTGTTGAAATTAGCATCCGGCATTCGTACAAGGCAAGAGTTGAAATATTTGTAAATATTGTGAAATTTGGTATCTCTGTGGTAACGTGTTTGAATCCCAGAAGCGAATTCTGTGTGCTTGTGCAGTGTTAAATTTCTGTTGTGGAATCGACAGATAAGAAGGTGATTTTGCAGACGACGTGATCAATCCAATTTCCTAAAGGGCTATTGCGTTTTTGTGACTGCTGCATCAATCTGGATTGGTTGCAGCTGTGATTGGTCCAGGCTGTGTTGGCATTTGTGTTAAATGTTGGCAAATTTTGTTGAATGTTAAATGTTGTGGTTCTAGATGGAACGGCTCCCTGCATGGCGATTCCCTTGTTTATGCCACGATCCTCTCCTTGATTATGGTTGTTTCCATGTTTTCATAATAGTTTCCAATTCACTCTCCTTGATTAACAAGGTGACGGAGCAATCGCACTAATGACCTGTAGTGCGATTGCGTACACAAAAAGATTCTTTTGTATATTTCG
>JAANSK020027022.1:0-17911 GCA_011763485.2 Isoetes engelmannii
GAAGAAGCCTCCTCGTGAAGGATACTCCAGACAAACTTGGAGATCAGCACCTTACTATGCAAAGCCAAATCTAAAATGGCCAGGCCCCCATCCTCCCGAGAGCGAAGGCACTTCCACTAGGCCACCTTTACCACCACTGCTTCAGAATCCCCACCCCAGACAAAGTTGCGAACAGCCTTATCCAACTCCTGCATCTTACTCTCAGGGGCTAACATGGCGGGCGCCGTATATACATGAGTGCTACACAGCACAGACTTAGCTCTTGTTATCAATAGCTCCTTCCGTCGGTTTAGGATGCTACATTCAATTTCTGTATCTTAAAAGCTTGTGACAACTTAGGATCTATAGAAAGAGGCCAGGAATTATATTCAGATCACAGAGAAGGGACTCGAGGAAGCTCCTTACATTGGTAACTATCTGCCATGCCAACTCTCTAAAGAAGCATATATATCGCTTCTTAGTGCCTGCAAGAATTATGGGGAAGCAGAGTTAGGACTTAGGTGTTTCCAGAAAATGCAGCATCATATATGCTCATGGCAAACACCTATGCAGATAATGGCATTTGGGAACAAAAAGCCTGCCATGGTCATAGTACAAGTGGGCGCCTTCATCATACCATGTTTGGCATGTTGAAATAATCATAATGAAAAAAAGCAAGGCTATACATCTCTCTGTTATACATCTGTCATGCATGATGGTAGCATCACTTTGAATTAAAAAAGAGACAAGACTACGTTCTATTCAAAAAAAAAAAGTTGCAAGTACGTGGGCTGCTTCATAACCATCAGGAAGTGGGAGAAAAAACAATCAGCTACAAGTATTTTTGCACCCGCTTCAGCATATGACATGCTCAAACATAATCTTTCAAACCATACCATCTGCTGTAAACAGTTGTAAACATTACTCTGCACAGAATATATTGTGCACTCTGAACTGTTGGGCTTCAAAACCCACAGACGCAATGTAAAGTGGTTGGGGGCAAGGCCCATTGCTCGTGTAGTGTGGTGTGTGGTCACATGTCCAGTTGGATGCTGCCTACCTAGTGGCGTGAGTCATTAAAAACTCTCTCTCTCTCTCTCTCTCTCTGAGGAGAGAGATGAGGAAGTCCTACATGAGGATTTCTCAGAAGAACTTTTGTAATTGCACTTTTATCGTCTTATAGACCTATGAGGTCTCCGCAGACGTAATAACATTTCATTTCTCTCTCTCTCTCTCTCTCTCTCTCTCTCTCTCTCTCTCTATTGACAGTGTAACACAACATCCATATAAACTGAGATGTGGAAATTAAGCAACATGCGAAGTAGTTACTTAAAACCTTGTAGACGAATAAATACATCAAATACTGTGATCAATCCTCAGGGTAAGAGGAGGCATACAATCCTTGCATTGGATGGTGTGTTCTCTTTTATATCCTACCTTCTTATCATCTATTAGGAAATGGACTTCAGAAGATCCAGTCAATGACTCCAACAACCTTCTGCATTCTGATATTGTACCTCTTCCACATTCAAAGTTTGAATATGATCATTCTCCATATGCACTTCCAATTCAATTGATGGAGTCCTAATGCGATGCTTCTCCACTGCTTTCCAACACCAATGACGCTTTTCTCGCTGCCTTTTCTTTCTTTGAACAAAGAAATTGCAATATAAGTTTTGTCTTGGTAACCTGTACCTGAAAGATGCAGTTCCACATTATTTAGTTCAAAACCACAATAGCAGCAAGGAGAATAAAATGCCACCAAAAAAGCCAAACAATGCATTCAAAAAGCTAATCTGGTCCCTTTCATGTGGATCCTGCATTCTGTCAAATAGCTAATCAGGTCCCTTTCATGCATTCAAATAGCTAATCAGGTCCCTTTCATGTGGATCCTGCATTATGTTACAAATCTGAATCCTAAGTTTCTGCAAAAATCCTGAATGCCTAATCTGATAGGCATATAGACTCAAACATTGACATGCCTTTTGCTGCACGAATGTAAACTTCAAAAATCCGAGAAAAAGAAAAGGTCTTACGCATGCATACCTGAATATAAAACTGGTTGAGTCCATCTCACAAACAGTGATTTGTCCACCTGTCTCGTGAATCCGTTTTCTCCATTCTCCATAAAAAATCTGCTCAAGAGAGATTTCACTAACACCTTCAAAAGTGTATGTTTGTGGTGCCACCCTAAACCTTTGTACATCCTTGAACAAGTACGCAAATACACTTATCAGAATGACGGCTTTTGCACTAGCCCGAACCCCGCCTCTTTCTGTCAAGTACTTTCTTAATTCCCTTGCTAATAAGCATCGAAAGGTCATAACAATATCCATATTATTGATGCCTTTAGAAATCTGAGATAGTGTAGGGCAGTCTACAAGTGTCAACTTTCCCATCTTACCATTTGATTTTGTATAATGATATTTGTGGAACCAAACACCTTGGTCCTGGAGAGAAGACAAGGAAGTGTCAGGAAATAATAAATGCCCAATAGCATGATGATGGACCTGCAACACACTTGTGATGCTTTGCGCTTCAACTCTATCCACAAACTCAGAAGAACAAAAACAATTCACTTCAAGCTTTGGAAATGTAGGACTCTTTGCAATATCCTTCTTCATATCTTGAGGACAATATGCATGCGCAACAATAATCTTCTCTACACTTTTACGGCCTTGGCTAACCACAAATCCTAAGATACGTGATTTATAATGATGTGTCAAATTAGTGAGCTTTCGTTTTTTTATTGCATGAAGACCTTGCTATGAAGGCATCATTGTCACCCAAGAACCCACTGATATTCAAATCGATCCATTCCTTAGTGTAACTTGACTAACTTCAGATCGCTTAGTAGCCATTATCTGTGCAAAGAGTGACTATATTATTCAACTAAAAAAAAACGTAAAAAATATAATGTTATAGGGCCGAATATACTTACAATTTCTTTTCAATGTCTGCCACTTGTAACTTCAAGCAATCTGATAATCAAGAAAAGGCTCAATCCTTATCCTAATTCAAATCAAATTACAAAATAGCAGAAAAATAAGTATGTTCTCATAGCCAACATGCATACATTCTTAGAAGATACCTTGTGTTGGCCTAACGTGCAACACTTGAACCTGCAAGAATTATACAAAAGCATAAATGCACGTTTCTTCTTGCATGCAAAAATTGGATGGAGTTTTGTGTTCTTTCTAAGAAGGTAAAAATTGAATGCTTTCTTGAGAAGAAAAACTGAATTTTACTTCTTATAGCATGATATCCATATAGCTAACATCGGGATGAATAAAACATCTTACTTTTTGTTGTAGACTTAAAGCTGCATTCCATTAACAATAGCTCTTCTGTTCTTAATGTGTCAGAACAAAAAAATTATGTATTAGTTGTTAGTAAGGTTCCTCCTGTAATTGCTGGAACCAAATGTATTTAAGAACAAGCATTCAAATATGAAACGAAATTAATGAAGTGAGATGTAAAACGAAATTGATGAAATGTAACCTTGACGATATGAATTCCAAGAATATGAGAAGAAGAAAAGCTTCTCCAAAAGAAACCGAGACCTTCCTACAAAATGAAACTCGCAGCAATTAAGAGGTATTCCAATGCCCTAAGACGAATCCAAAAAAAAATTATCGGCACTATTACCCCATTCATAAGCTTGCAACAGAATTAGAGAGCTTGCACCACGGCGAAAAAAGCATCCGTGTCGATAGCTATAGCTGTGAAGATTTTTTTAATGCATCTTCTTTCGTTAGCTGCCTAGGTTTTTCGGATTAGGTTTTTCCATAACTCCCTAATTTTTTTCGCGCTCTCCTTGCATAAATTCAGACGAAAATATCTAAAAGACATTGCATTAATTTCTTTTCTTTAATGAGGTGTTTAATGAGGTGGTAGCTTGCCATAAATTAAATATGTTTACTTCAAGAAAATTGCCACGTCATACTGGTATAAACAAAATAGTACCTCCATGCCATTGGTCCATCCTAAATGCACACGTGGAATTTCAAGTGTTTTTTATTGGGATATTTTGAGATTCCAAAAAAACTCTAATGATCTCCTGCAATTCGTTTATTGCAAGAATTATGTTAGTACTATTCATTTATGGATGATCAAGAAAGAAAAATTATTTTCTCCACTCTCTTACAGATCCAAACAAGAGGATTACCAATGGCAGATACGTCTTGTGAATAGCAGGTACATTTTCCCTTTTTCTTCCGTTCTTCTTTGTACAAATTGTTGACGTAGAACATGATTTAGTATATTTATACCGTATCTTGAATATACTATCAGGTTCACAGTTGATTTCCCTCTTTGGCAAGAAATGGCACTCTAATCACCGTTTAGATTTTTCTACTTTTCATCATAGATGCAAGAGAAAGGCAATTTGATCAGGTATGCTTGGATGAGCCTCATGGAAATGAGCAGGGGAATATTAGTTAGTCGATTCAAGGTTTTTAGTTATAGAATTTTGATGCATATGGTCTATATTCATTATAAGCTATGGTCTTCTCCTTCCTTCCTTCCTTATTACATAATTACTTGATTTTTTGGTAATTATTATGGAATATGATTACACTACACTTATATTCAAGAAAAATAGCCAAACAAAAATTTAAAGGAATAATTAAATGTAGAGTTTAGCCAACTCCAAATATATACAGATGTAGATATATATCTATAACTCTAGTCGAATGTAGATCCAAAAATATGCAGGTTTTAAGATATAGCCAAACCATTTTTTGTGATAAAAAAACATAGTATGCTTAATTTTTTCCCTACTTGCATCTAAGGGTTATTCCCTTTCAACCTATTCTTATTCTACTTTAGACTGTAGCCTACGAAAAATTGACATAGCCAGAGCTTGTTGTCTTGCTTATAAAGTGCAAATACATTTATTCATTGAGCTATTGTTGTCATGGCAAATATGTTTATTCACGGAGCAGAGTGATCTTGCGTGAATAAAAGATCTGGCTTGCACCAGAAGGAACAAATGAAAGTTTCACTCCTTAATTTTCAGTTATACTATGTGACGTGCTCAGGTTCATCCTTGGCAGAATTTTATTATTATTTTCGCAAACATGTTGTGCCCATGATTTTTCTTGGCACAGAAATATTAGGTTCAAACAGAAAAGGATACTGCCTTGTATATGTTATGAAAGTTGCATTATTATCTCAATATGCTCCACAATGCACATCTTCCGTTTGTTCATGAAATCAATATTGTCAATTTCATAAAAGAATTTAACCAACTTACAATGCATTGCAACAATTCATAACATTCTTAGCTAAGCCTAATATGATTACACCTCTTTCCCAAATACAAATATTGACTCATCTTAAATACAGTGTTGAATTCTTATGTCCTCATAATATGAGTACCATTTCATGTTTGAAATCTCAACCTCCATTGCTAAAATGGTTTACTACAGGAATGTAGATGTTGAAGTCAAGGACATTTCAAGAAATACAACAATCTATTGCACCTGCAAAATTAATTACTCGAATAATGCCATGCATCGTCAGGGACACGTTACTAGTTAAATTGTAAGTGGCAAGGACGGAAGCAGTATCATGATGGTAGTTGTAGTTTTTCCTTTTTCATTGTCAAAACACCTGGCATACCATGCCTATCTTGCACATGATTGTATAGACTTGAGTTTCCTTGTGGCAGGTAGAACAAGAACATACCCGTAACACAGTTAGATCTATTGATCCTCTAAATGCGGTAGCACCAAGAATACTTTATATGTTGATACATACATGGACACGTAGGGTTAACATTTTTAGGTACAACAAACCATGTTCTTCGATTTGCATAAATGATAAACCAAGACTACATAAACTTAATACTTATAATACTAATTTCTTGGTGTGCCAACTTATAATATTCAACATGACAACATAACATAACAAATAGATTGACATTGGATCATCTGAATGTCAGAATAACATATGTTGACCATAATCTTACCTAAGATTGGGGCGACATTAGGGGATATTCTCACATATTCCAAAAACAAGCAAGGTCTAAATATTGGCATAGTATGTTTTCGATGTGATTATAGTTGAAACATCTGGGGTGTATTATTGTCTGGGCTGTCTAGGAATTTTTTGGGGCCGTCAGATGACGGCATCAACTAAAGGATATACCAGAACCATAGATCACGTCCACCCATTCCAAGTCAATGTGAGGTCAATTTGACCCGATTTTATAGCAGTGTTTAAAGGAAAAGAATCATAGGTTTAAATAGTATAGCGCCAGTATGAATACACTAACAGTGACATCATTCTATCACAAGGTCTATACGCATCATCAAGAGTGCAATCACTGCTCATCAGAAAACACAGGAGAAATTCCTGCTGGAAGGACTTGCAACAACCAGGGCCTGGGGAATCGAACCCCAGTAATAATCCAATGCCCTTGGGACACCTGAAACAAACAAGAAAAGCAAATCGAGAAACCAAAATTCGAAAACCAAAATTTGCATGTTGCTGGGGCTGATTTCTTCCCCAAGTATGCCGATTTGCAGACCCCCTCTTTTGTGGCATCCCAACTAAAACAAGCAAGACTGCTCCAGCACCATACCCACAACTGTATCCTGTATAAATTTTGCTAGGAAATTTTCCTACGCCGGAACTGGAGAACAAGGGAAGGAAGATATGGCATACCAGCCCCAATCCCCTCCAAATCGCATCCGAGGCACCTCGGAAGATTCATGGATTCAAAGCACTCAATGGGAGAAAAAAAAAGCTCAAGCAAAGAAACAAAATAGAGCAAAACTTGAAATCTAAGAAAAACAGAGCACATCAAAGAGACCAAGGAAAACAAAACGCCATAGCCGTTTTGTACAAGCCTCCGGCATTGACATTGCTGTTATATTGCCTTAGGTCTAGGGTTCAAACCCGAATAAATCCATTGACACTGCTGTTATATAAAAATAGAAGGGCGATGTCTAATTGCCATTTGCCAGGATGCACGCGCCCTGCCATCCGTCCAAAAACCTTACACAAAAAAAAAAAAAAATTATACGCTTTCTATTTCATAATCCAGCTGCCACCATCATCAATATATGTTTCTCTCAATATGAATACCTACAATAACCATTCAAAATCATAGGTTACAAAAATACGGTTTTTTATCTTGGAAACATTATAGTTGAAACATCTAGACATCATAATGTGATCAAACTTTTGCACAAACACCATTGACCATTTACCATTTGATATATCATTTGTCCTCTATTTCATCATCAATAACTTTGAGCTATTCACCATATCGCTTCATTGTTTGTCTTTCTTTATTAAGGGATTGCATATAGAACTTAGGTGACAGAGGTTGGTATATTCTATAGAGGGTGATCCCAAAGGCCAGCAATAAGTCACATGACACACGTACACTTAACTTCCTGCAAAAAGAATTCTCTACATAATGTACTTGCAAATCAAATCACTGTTGACTAGAAGTACAAATAATGAATTACAAAAGTCAAATTTCACATATTAAACCATTTTGAAAGGTTCACAAAGATGGTGCATATACAAGAAAGATTAAGCGTTGGGATATATAAATATCATTTACAATTGAATATATGTAATTTATTCAATGAAAAGAATTCTGAACTTTGTAAGGTTAAAAGTGGAATGATAAGACAAGAAATCGTGGAGGAGGAGCATCTTCTTTAAAGGAGAAGCATCGAACACGTCTTCGCCAAACTTTTCCACAACCAAATGCTTGAGCAACCGTAGACAAGCACAACAAGAGTGTGACTGACTCTCGCCAATTCAAATCCAATCACAGACAAGAAAAGATACCAGACTATTGCTTACAAGCTAAGCCTCACTCTATCAGTGTTTTTTTGCAAAGCTTCAAATGTTTAGGAAAGTGATAATGTCAAGTGGGGACAACGTACAAGATGCTTTCAATCCAACTCATATGGATCACCTCCATACCACTTGTGGAGCTTTTCCACAGTTACCATTATTGTTTTATCTGAACAAGATTCTAAATGGTCCATAGAGTATCAATGGTCCATACAGTATCTCGCAGTCAACAGCCGGTCCCAAGCTTCATTCCCTAAAACAAATCCCCATAAAGACATTTTAACAATATAGTATTTTTCTACGCAGACACCCATCTTCCAAAAAGCAAATATATTCCATCAAAAACTAATCCAAGCCTTTATTACATATTCATCGAACCATCCATCGGACCCATATAATGCCACCAAGGCAAACACTTATTAACTGGCACCAGCTATGCCAGTCCTGCTGAGAATTGGTAATATTGTACATCTCTCTATCTTCTTCTTCATGTTAGTTGACATAGGCTAATAAGTCTGTTATTCTGTGAAAATTGTACACGAATGTATACGCATGAAGAGCCAACGTTACAAAAAACCACGTTAATAGCTCCATTCTGTAGGCAACCGCGATTCGGCGGAGCCAACAGTGTAAGTCTTCCAAGGGCTGTCCTCTGGACTGGGGTACCTGGTCTGAAGGGGCACCTGATGAGCTGTAGAAAAAAATTTAAGGGTTAGCTAGAGGACAGAAAAGTAAGAAAAGGGCGGGGAATGAAACATGATCTGGGCCGACCTTGGTGGGGGGCGGAAGGGACGGACGGCTGGCAGCGCATGTCGTTGCTGTTGAGGTTCAAGAAAGGGACGATACGGGAGGGGAGAAGAACGGTGGAGCAAGCTGGGACAGAAACAGGGGTTAGGGTTAGGAGAAAAATTAGAAGGAAAAAAAAACATAGGAACGGAAACCTAGCCTAGTTTACAGGGTTAGAAGGAAAAAAAAACCATAGGAACGGAAACCTAGCCCGGTTTACCTGGTTTTCTTTTATAGTTGCTCCCGCCTCCCGCACAGCGGGGTAGAAACACTCCCGTTCCGCTGGATTCCCTGCCATTGCTCCCCCCTCCCAAAAACACTGCCCTCATTCCCGATCCCACCGGACCATAATACTGCCTGCTCTGATGCTGCGCATACCGGATCTGCCGACCCCCTCCAACCGCCGGAACATTTTTTGAGCTCCGAACCTTCAACCCCCACCATTCTCTGTCAATATCATCCTAGCCTAACCGACCAAAGAAACAAAAAAATAGATCAAACACCCCTCTACCTGGCTTGCGATTTTCCTTTCATCTTTCCAATTCCTTTGCGCGCTTGCTGCTTCAGATTTAGCATTCTGATACCTGTTGAAATCGCTCTGCAAGTTTGAAGAAGTATAATATTGGCCAGAGCCTTGAAACGGAGGTTGCTTCCATGAAGGTGGGGGATTATTCCTTGCTGCCCTTATCAGATGGCCCGCATCATAAATGCCTTCGGATTTAGCCATAGCCGCTTCTTCGGTCCCAAACCTTAGCCCTTCGCCATATCCGCCATGCATCAGGTCCCGCTGATCGTATGGACCAACAGGAGCACTCGGTGGAGATGAAAGATTCATGGCTTGGGAGTTCCAACAGTTTGTAGCCCAGCTTGTCTGCAACACAAGCATCTTATAATTTAGAATACAGAAATTACGCCTGAATCACAGATAAGACCGACTCGTCAAAGGTATTAGCATGAATCGTGCTTCTTATAACCCAAGCATAGCCCAATAAAATAAAATAAACCCTGCGTGCATTGCAAGAATCATTATTCAATCAAGAATACAAAGCATATCCGAGCCTTTTTTTTCTAATCCTACATATACAGAAAAGGAATAACGTGCTCAAGAACAACCGCTGCAGTAAGATTTGGAGACAATACCTTATTTCTTTCAGGCTCTACTGTTATGGAGGCCGAATGGTCTAGGTTGCTAAGATCGTCGTCATCATCAAGCATAGAATGAGCCATCTGCTCGGCGAGACCGGCCGTAAAATCATCGTCTTCGTTGCTCTCTGTTTCTGTTGAGCATCCTGAAGATTCAACTACTGAGCATAAAGATGAATCCGACCATACCCCTGGAGGTGTAGAACTAGTGCTCAAATATTGTTCAGGCCATAGCCCTGGCGAAGTAGAACCATTGCTCCATGATTTTCCGCCGGAGTTCGGTACAGAAACAGCCCTGAGGTTTTGTGCACCTAACCCTACCTTCCATACCTCATCTCCGGTTTCTTCCTTCGTCTTTGTCCGCCACGGACCTGATTCCCGAATCTCAAAAGCCATAGCCAGAAAGCTTTTGAGGATTTAGGCCAAAAAATTTGTTAAGCGGATAAAAAATCACGGGTGAACACCGGAAGCCGAGCAGCTTCAGAAATAGGAAAAGATTCAATCACGCCAAAACCTGTTTTATCCATATTCGCAGCAGAGATCTAAAAGACACGAAAGCCCTTTAGGGCTAATGGAAAAAGATGGGTATTAAAGCCGAGAAAAGGAAAGGAAAAGCTTGTAGAGATTCAAAGAAGGCGTTAATAGAGGAAGGAGCTTCGCCGGAGTTGAAGAACAAGGGTTTAGCAGGAAAAGCACGATCTGGAAGCTGTTTTAAAGGCCAAGAAGCGACAAGGAAGCTAGGCAGCACAGAGAAAACATGGAAGCCAGATGCAAGCCGGCTGCAAAGGTGAATAAAAGGAAAGATGGCAAAGACGGGGGCATTTGGGCTCCTCCTCATCCGCAACACAAGAAACACCCCTCTCTGCCTGCTGCACTCAACCAAAAAAAAAATACGTTTCTTCTCTCTCTCTCTCTACGCCCACCCCTGTTCTAAAATACACCTCCATAGCGGCGCCGCCATATGTGGCGGAGGAATCGCGCCCGTGTGGTAGCGGTGCTGCCTCCAAATATGGCGAGACACGCATTTAGCGGCGAGACTAGCATGGACTTCGGTCCCATTTGGCCGTTTTCCGGGAGGGTATCCGCTGACACGGAATATTTGGTCGGGATCGTCGGGGAAAGTTAGGGCCGGCGGCCGGCGGGTGTTTTGTTTTCCGGCAATGATATTTTTAAATTCTGTAGCCGTTATTCTCCTCTCTTTTAAATCCCAAAATGTATTCCATCCCAGAAAAATCCACCTCCTGCATTTTATAGTTATCCTCTCTAACCACCAAATAAATTCATACCAACTTCACTTTTTTTTTTCCAAAAGAAAGGTACTTTTAATTAATCAACAAAAAGGGTATTATGTTTATCAAGGGTTATCATACTCTTGACAACAAAAATATCTCGGTAAACAACAACATAGATGGTACATACTATAGTTAAGAACTTGTTTGAAGAAGCCAGTTACAACTACCTGAAGAAGAATCTATACTGCTGAAACCTAAGAGAAGCCAATGTCACTTGTAAAAGATTGTATATGCCGACAAGTGTATCTGCAAGAACAAAATTGTATATGTACAACCAAGAGTAAGCCATGGTGCTGCTAGAGATCGGAAACCTTTCAAACAGTTCCATAAGGCATGGTGTTTTCAGACTAGAACCAAATGTAATCATCGACCAAATCTCCAATACCAAGATCCATCACCAACTGTGAATGTAAGCCATGATCCAAAAGAATTGAAAGTTAATTTGTTTCATTGCATTAGTCCCCTCTGCTACAATCTGCCCAAATGAAAGAGATAGTTGTTCCTGAAAGCCATGTATTGTGTAGGTGACATTAACGCACTAAAAGCGAAAATCAGGATCTCTAGAATCCAAGCCGGATAGCCATCTATGAATTTTGCTATAACAGACTCAATATTTGGAGGAGTGTGCTGGCCAAGGACTGCTAGCTGGACCCAAAAGGATGTCTTTGAATTTTGCTATAACAGACTCAATATTTGGAGGAGGGGTGTGCTGGCCAAGGACTGCTAGCTGGACGCAGGCTGCATTGTCAGAAATATCATCAAACTCCGGGTGGCCATTAAGCAAACCTGTCAAGAGATTCAGCATATCTGAAATCAAGGACGTCATTAGAAGACAGTTCAATGTGCTTGCACTGAAAAAATTTGAGATGACCAACATAATTACCAAAAGCTAGTCATTTCCTATCAAATTCATCTCTTTTTTTGGATCTATGCATCATGGCATAAGAGGTTAACTCAATCGCAAATAGGAATTTCAAACAAAAGGTATTCAAATTCCTTTTCCCAATTGTGCTTGCATTTCTGAACTTCCAAATATACCAAATGGCAATCTGTGTCAAGGTGTTAACAAACGTGTTGCTACCCATAAAGAAATGAGAGATGAAATTACGAAAATTGATCCTAAGACCAACTTGGTGCATGATATGGTCTAACTAGTTCCAGAAGGGGATCACTTTCGGACGTTTGAATATGTAATGGTCCTGGCCACTTGATGGGCCAAGATACGTATTTATGCACGTATATATACGTGCTTAGCATGCATGCAGCATGGAGAACTCATATAAGCAAGGGTTTGGCCTAGGATTTTTGCAGGAGGCTTTGCAGAGCATGGAGGCATAAGGAGCAATTTTTTGGACTGTTTTGATGGTCAAACTTTGGAGCATCATATCTTGGTGATCAGAGATCCATTTTATATAATTTTTCTTTTGCTGGAAAGGATTTTGAATCATCTTTTCGAATTGGGTCTGATCAGGTCGAAATTCACTCGGACGGAGATATGACAAAAAGAGTGAAGCGGGTCAGAATTGACTACACTATGTATCTTCTTCTGCAAGTTGGTCCTTGGAGCGCGAAGTCGATCCTTTGAGGCGCAAGCAATTGCAAGGGGCGTCGGTTCATGCATGAAGTGATTCTCAGGTAGGGTTTTCCTGTGATTCAATTTTTGATACGTGGGCTGCCATGATTAGAATCTGATGTGCTTTGATGCACTGTCACACTGTTGTCTTGGTATTTGATGTCTATTGGATCCTCTAGGGTTGGACTTCCAGGTTCCGTGGGCTGGGTTGTTCCGGCATGACTCACGTTTTATGTTCTTTGTATTTGTGCTCTGTGACACCGGGCGTAGTTCTTCTGGCAAGGATGCTATGTCAGTACTCTTGTGAACTCCCATGGTAAGAGGTCCTCCAGTGCCAGACATGTGCTGGAAAGGGTATGCGCATACGAGGTTCACCCCACCACCCGCTACAGAGTTTGGAATGTAAGCTGGCTGGGCATTTGCTGCGAACGGTGCCTGTGTATAGGCTGGTTGAGTTACCCATTGTCCCGGAGTTTTGTTTATGATGGTTTGGTATTTGGATTATGTTCTTTGCTCCTAATGTTTATAATGTTCCTTTGTGTCATTGTCTAGCATTGCACCATAGGTTCTTGTGTCTTTGAGTTACTTATATTCTTGTTATCCAAGATTGCAGAGTGTGTCCATGTATGCAGAAGCAGTTATGGTATCCCCACTTAGTCACGAGGACTAACCCCCTTGAGTGAATGTGCATTGAACTAGCAAACAATGGTCAAGTGAAAGGAGACAGTGTGGCTGTGATTATGGTTGAGTTAAGAGATCCTTGGTGTAATTTCTACATTGTGTTCCACATGTATTGTAGATAAAATATCCTTTTGATTTATGTTATATAATGGATATTGGAAATATAAGAACGACTTAAGTGCAACTGCGAAGTAGGATTGAATTCTTCATCAATACTATCAACCTAGAATAAGTTTTGACATTATCCCGAGTTGCCAGGAGGGTCAACTTGGCAGGCTTGTCACAAATATATTGATGGACTCAGATGTTTCCCTACACATGTCACACTTGATATCAAATTCAGGCGCCGAATTCCTGAACCTTTTTGCAAGAAAGCACTTTGAAGGAATAGCTAAATGAAGAATAAGCCAAGAAAACAATTGGATTCCAACAAGTCTTCCAACAATTCTTAAGGATTCTGATGAACTATTTAGATGGTAGCCTTTTAGATTTCGAGACACAAATAGCTTCATAAGCTTTAGAGACACTGTAGACACAAGAATTGCCTTGAAACCAGTTTGAAGAGTCACTGAGATTGCAAACAAAGAGGCCATTAAGCCTGGAGATGATGTGCTTATAGATGAAAGTCATGCATTCTCCCATTTTTCTGTAAGATTTAGGGTGTTCCTCAGCTAGACAACCAAAACCGTTTGGCCAAAGATAGGAGACCAAAAGATGGAGAAGGTCCCACTTTCATTCCTTACAGGTTTAGAGGCTTATGGATAAAAGAAAGTGCCACTCTATTCCAAGCCCTAAATAGACTCCTCATCAGCTAAGAAGTATTAGGAGCTGCACTAAAGGAATGGTAGGATGAGTATGGGAAGGAGTGCTGACAATTCTTCCTACTAAAAGGTTAGCTCTTTTTCAACCAGTATTTAATGAATTCCATTGCTGGAGATTGCTGGCCATTAAGGGATTTCCAAATGAACTTATAGCACCTAAAGCTTGTGCTTGTAAAAAGAGATTTTTACAACCAAGACCACCTGGCTCTTTATCATGTGCTAATTCTTTCCAGTTAAGGTAATACATGCCTGACCAGATAAAGTCTCTGACACATCTTTCAATCAGGGTATAAGAATTTTTATCAGCAATCAACACTGAGGAAAAATAGATATGTAACTGGCCAAAATTGAGTTAGCCACTATGATTCTACCAGCTCTTGATAAGGTTCTACTAATACCACTAACTTTTATCTTGATCTTATTTATAACGTTGTCCCAAGCTCCTTTTGTAGAATTATTGATGGACATGGGGAGACCAAGAAGAGTGATGTTCTCATTGGGACTGACAATTTTAATACCTCTTACATTTATAGCAGTGTCAGGGTTATCCCACAGAATAGAGCTCTTGTCCAAGTTAAGATAAACTCCAGAAGCAATGCCAAAAAGGTTGATACAGTCGAAAAAATCATCAAAAATATCATTCTGGGCCTTTATCAATATGAATGTATCAGCTACATATTGGAGAACTGTTAACTGGTTTGTTGCATTTGGCACGGTAAGACCTGTGATTTGGTTGGAAGCCTGAAGGCAGAAAACAAGTCTAGCCAAGACCTCAGCCACAGTAAAAAACAAATAAGGAGCCAAAGGGTAGCGTTGCCTTACTCCCTTTTGGATAGGAAAAAAGTTTGTAGGAGAGCCATTAATCACCAGAGAAGAGTATGCATTGTTATTAGGCCCATGATCCTTTGTATCAGTTGAGGGTGGATACCAATACAGTCCATTGCATGTTCCAAAAAGTTCCAGTTGATACAATCATAGGCTCTCTTAAAGTCCAGTTTAAGGAGAAGCCAATTATGGTTGACAGTCTGTTCCGATGAATGGCCCCATTTGCTGCAATATAATTATTTACAATAAACCTTTATGGTAGAAAAGCAGATTGGCAACTGGAGATCATTTTTTTCAAGTGAGTTTTAATTCTCTCAGCAATGACCTTTGCCACAATTTTATAGGCAGTGTTCGTGAGGGAGATGGGCCTCCATTCTGTGACGTTCTAGGTATTTATACGGGTATAAATACATGCCACATCACTAATGATTACGTATTCACTAATCATTGACTGAGGGGCGCCCATATTTAATGGTTAAGCATAATTAATGCTAATGTGACACATTAAAATATCAAGTGATTAATCAATTAACAAATGCATTATTCGTTAAGTAATTAGGTGATTAACCCAATTTAGCAAGCCCACCTAGCTAGATCCCATTGGCCAGGAAGCACTTGCCCATCTGGGCCGTGATCAAGTGGATGGCTTGCCACTTCTTGCTCCAAATCGATTTGGAGCAGCAAGCAGGCACCTAGAGCGCCCTCAAACAGCCCCTTGAGCGCCCAATACAGTTGATCCCCAGCAGTTGTTCGAGATGAGTCGTCTGAATGGTTCAAGCGAGGATACCGGTTAGTAAATTAGCTTAGTAGTGTCTCTTTGATTATGCTGACCCTACTTTGAGTTAGATGAATGATTTAAGCTTATGTCTTGGTGTTGGAATAATGGATGATTAGGTAGTTGAATTCGCCTCGTAGGTTAAGGGTTAAGGGAGGGTAGAGACCTAAAAGAGCCTCTAGAATGTTAGTAGCATGCTCCTAGGATTAAACCCCCTTAAATCGCAGTACTTGCGGCCTGTGCATAGAGCCCACCGGGCTGTAGATGTTATATTGTGGCTGAGCACCATATAAAGGACTTGATGGTGAAGTGGTACGGGATCCAATTGAGGTTGGTGAATGTTTTAGTATGCTAGGCTTATAGTCGGTCGCTGAGTGTGGGCCGGGTATGGATCTGACACCCCCTGGGTCAAGAAACGGCATCTAACGATGAGTTCTTGGGCTCGATAGGTGCGAGCGGGCCTGAGGGTGGCTCGACCTATGGATTTTTGGGGGTTCAGTCGGGTAAGGGTGTGGTTCGCCTGAGGGGTGCCACATTCTCTAGCCACACATGGAATTATCATATTCCTGGGAAGACTAGTCTCTCCCTGCCTCATCGGACTGGGGAGATGCAACCTGGAGTGGGTCTCATAGGGTGACTCCATGAGGCTTACGTATCCGGCAGGCTACAACCACATTATAGCATGATTCAGCCTATCTGCAAAGTATGCACAGGAGGGGCGGATGGTGTGGACTACCCTAGCCAATGTTCTTATGCCAGCCAAAGCCACTGTCACAACTCTGTCTGCTATATTCCGAGCCACTGGCTGTCAGTCAACCCCATGGAGTCTGAACCCAGGGTAGGGCCTTTATTTCCATATCTTTTGACGTATTCTTAGGTATGGTAACTATTTTGGATGATGGAGGGGTCACCCCTTGAGGTGGCACATTGATATTTGTGCTTGTGCTAACATGTATGTACGCTTCCGCTATCTAGGATATCCCAATGAAGGGATGGGAGGCCAGTGACACCTCTGTGTCCTTCCTTCGGGTGCTCATTCCTCCAGAGTAGCCCGGGTAATACAGAGGGCCCGACTCAGTATTGAGCTACTGAGAAGGAGAATTTCCCGTATTCATACGATGGGAGCATCGTATAGTACAAAAGAGCATCACATGGTATCAGAGCCATGATCTTGGTAGACCGAATCATAGCACTGGCCATGGCCATTTAGATGACTAACAGGGTCTAAACTAGGATGTCCTAGGTTTTGTGATTTAGAATGGCCATAATGTTTTTCTAGGTAACTCGGATGGAGGAGATTTCAGCGCCAATGAGTCGGGGAGGGTCGAATTAGCTAGGATCACCCCTTGTTCCCCTTGGAAATGCCTCCTAGCACCCCAATTTTGCTTGTTGCGCTCCCTGACATTTTTGAGCTTAGAATCTCGAGATAGAACCGTATTTGCAATAGGAGCGCAACAATACGGCACACAGATCTGGTTAGGAATATTGTTAGGTATCAACCCCATGTGGACCAAGATGTCAGCCCTGCTGATATGGCCACAGTGGAAGCCATGAGTGTGATGGAGCAGGTAGAGTCTGCGGATGCCCTAGAGACCATCAAGGGTGATCCTAAGACAAGAGGCCAATCTTATGTCTATTTGGGAGATAGTAACTGCATCTTCGAAGGTGAGCTATATGAAGTTCCTGAATATTTTTATTCGAAACCCAATGATAAGCTTCGTGATGGTTTCCTCACTCCTATTGAGGTAGATATGAATCTGAACCCTGCCAGGTATATGGCAAAGCTACAGAGGAGACAAAACCTAGCCCCACAGAGTTCAATTCCGTCAGGAGAAGGTTCTAGTCGATTTTATGGTACCAAGAGAAGGCAAAAGCGTACTCCTCAGAAGTTGAGGAAGAACTATACATCTAGCCTTGGAAAGATTAAGAACACTGTGCATTCTAGATCTGAAAGGTTAAGGCGCACTCTTCTTGAAGACGATCATCCTCAGGTAGCAGCCAAGACCCCAAGGAAGAAGTCACACAGGTTTAAACCTGGTACTGTAGCATTGCGAGAGATTCGGAAATATCAGAAGTCTACTGAGCTTTTGATCAGGAAATTACCCTTCCAGCGGCTAGTACACTACAAGAATAAAGGGGGTGTTGAAACGTTTGAGTTGAAACGCAGTTTTAATTTGAAACGCATATAGGTTTGAAACGCAATACAAAACAA
>JAANSK020027133.1:0-17910 GCA_011763485.2 Isoetes engelmannii
CTCCACCTCAGCTTCTTATGCATAATCAGGATGTTCCCTGTCAGAAAAAGTAAGAAGAGAATTAGTTTCAATCCTGATTTCCAGATACCTCCCTGATCCAGTCAATGTCATATTGAGTTTTCTTAATAACAGCATAAGGCCAAACAATTTCATTTTCAAAAATAAAATGATTTCTTCCTTTCCATATTCTCCACAACAGGAGGTAGAACTTCCAGTTGGGGGACTCTGGGAAGAAGAAGTCAATGGAGCTCATGTCTCGAAGGTCTGGGATGTTAAGTTCTTGCTCAGCAAGTTCCAAAATCCACTCTGCCCAAAGGCAACCTCTAAACAAATGATCTTCATCTTCCTGGACCTGCAAACACCTGATACAAATGTCAGAAGTGGACATCCCAAGCCTCCACCTCTTTCTGTTAGTGGCTAAAGCTCTATACAAAAGCTGCCACATGAAGGCCTTAACCTTGGGGTGAATAGGACTCTTCCACATAAACTTACGATTTTTGGAAACTCTTTCCTGATCTGCCTGCCATTTTATATGAATTGTGATGTGCTGATCATATTCAGATATCTGTAGGCCTTGTTTACTTTATAACCACTGATCCCATTGATATGCCACATGTCCGAGGAGTGGTGCCAGTTACCTCCTGCAATCTTATGAGTGATGATAGTAAAGAGCTACTCAGATTCAGGTCCGAGATCACTTAGGGGAGAGTTTTGATAATCAAAATTATTATCAATATCTCTAATATATATCACTCCTCTACTAGTCCATTGTTTAGTAAGATCAGAAAAGTGCATAGCTAGACAAGTTTCAGGGTGATCCAGGATGAGGGAGGGACTCCAGAAAATTGGCTGGTCATGGGAAAGACCTTCCTTCCAAGAGTACATGCCTCTTACTTGATTCCAAGCCCTGATCCACTTCTTGATAATCATAGGGGTATTGGCAGGAACTGAGAACTGAAAGTAGATGCTATAAGGAAAATGCATCTTCAGCCTTCTCCATCCAAAGGGATGGCACTTACCAATGTAATGTCTAATGAGAGTACCAACAGGATGGGTGATCTGATCATTACATGCCCTGTAGAAATATTTGGATGACAAAGCATAGCCTGCTTTTCAATATTGATGATTCCCAGTCCTCCATTCTTCTTACTCTTACAGCATTCATGCATTGAGACTGGTACCCAGCACCTCCCGTTAGATCCTCCTGCAACAAATCTACCAATGATACTTTGCATTTTGTTATAAGCATTTTTAGGAGCGGCAATAATAGAAGATTGATAGACCTGAGAGGAAGATATAACAGAATTATCCAGAATAGCTCTTCCATTCTTAGAGAGGAACTTAGAGTTTAGAGAGTCAACCTTTCTGTAGAACTTATCTATAAGGTCATCCCATAGCTCATTAGCATTAGCCTGAATAGCATAGGGGATACCAAGAATCTTAGATTTAGTAGAAGGGGAGAGATACATACATCCAAGGGTGAGGGCGACCTCATCCCCTTTTACCTAGTCTCTTGAAATCAGCTTAGTCTTGACTGGATTGATTTTGCATCCTGAGCAGCTACCAAAATTATTGAGAATCTCTTGGGCATGCTGAACTGAGTTGTCATCCAGATTGATGAAGAGAAAAGTGTCATCAGCATTAAGGATTTCATCAACATCCTCATTAGCTGGAAGTTTGAGACCCTGAATCAAGTTTCTTTCTTTGGCCTTTTGAAAATTACTGTGCAGACCCTCCATGACAATAAGGAAAAGGAAAGGAGCCAAAGGACACCCTTGCTTGACTCCTCGTCTGATATCAAAGAAGGGGCTACACTCCCCATTAATCAAAACGGCAGATCTAGAATTTCTAAGAATGGCTGAGAAAGTCTGAATTGCTTCTCTGCTGAATCCTAAGTGCTGGCAACATCTGCTAAGAAATGCCCAACTAACTGTGTCAAATGCCTTAGTAATATCCAGCTTTAAGAGACCAATGTTCTAGTCGGAGTCCTTAGCCCAAGTAATTCCTAGAGATGCAGCAGCCACATTGTCCAAGATAAATCTGCCTTTTAGATAAGCATTTTGAGTTCTGCTAATAATCTTATCAAGAATGGGCTTGAGTCTTGAAGTTATTGCCCCTGAAATAATCTTGTAAAGCACATTAGAAAGAGAGATAGGTCTGTAATCCGAAAAAGAGACAGGCACATCAATCCTGGGGATGAGAGCAATGAGGCTAGTATGTCTTATCCAGAGTTTTATGGTTGAGGAATTCATTAGCAATGTGCACAATGTATTCCCCAATATGTCCCCAAGCTTTCTTGTAAAATTCAACTGGCAATCCATCAGGCCCAGGGGTCTTACCATTCTCCATGTCCTTGACCACTTGGAAGAGTTCATAATTGGTGAAGGGCCTAGTCAAGGAGTTATTCATACCCTCATCCACTCTTGGCTGGATGTTCAAGAAAGTGTCAATTTCCTGATAAGAAGCATCATGTGCAGTCCCCATGATTCTGATGAAGTGTTCCTTTGTTGCTCTTTTCATCTCATCATCTTGATCAATAAGATTGCCATCCCACAAGATACTATAGATCTGATTTCTTTTTATCCTGCCCTTGGCTTTAATGAAGAAGTACTTTGAGTTACTTCTTTCATCCTCCTTCAGTTCCTTGATCTTGGCCTTTATTTTCCATCCTCTAGCAATTTTGATCTCCTCTCTTTCAATTTGGATCTTGAGATCCTCCTTCTCTTGTCCTTCAGCAAGATCACAATTATTTCTTAGGCTTTGAAGGTGAATGGTCTCCCTCTGGACGATGCTTTTCCCCCAGACCTTTAGCCAGTTCTTAATCCTCTTAGCTACTCTAACCCACCAGTCCATCCATCCATCCATCCATCCTGACCATTTGAGGTAGCCACCTGACTAATAACTTGTTGCAAATTAACAAAGAAGTCCTCATGATCAAGAAGGTTAGTATTCAACTTGAAATAAGAATTCCTTTTTCTGATCACATTATTACCCCTAATGGTAATGATTTGGGGGAAGTGGTCAGAGAGGGTATAGTTGGTCAACTTGGTGACTCTGGAGCTGCTATTCCAAAAGTTTTCTGAGAGATAGAACCTATCATGGAGACAGCAGACAGGTTGATCTCTGTGATCACTCCAGCTGAAAGAATGAGGAACCACTCTTGCCAAGGTGAAATTGTGATTATCAAGAAGATTCCTCCATGCTGCATTTTCTTCTTCAGTCAGCCCTCTGAAATTCATATTTCTCATGTAGCTGCGAGTAACCATATAAAAATCTCCTCAAAAAATGCATTCATCAAAAACTATGCTGTTCAAGCCATTTCTAATGCTATTCCACTGAGAGACCCTTTCATTAGACTGATGATATGCATAAATATTTACCAAAGCAAGCCTACAATTGCCTATTTTACCATGAATGATTTGCCACCTCATGGTGTTGTCATTCATCATCTGAATGTCCTGAAAGTTTATCCTATTATGCCATGCAATGGTGCAGCCAGCAGAAGTATTATTAGCTTTAAGAGACCAATGCTGAAAATTAGGAGGCAGAACACTAGAAATGATATCTAAGAAGTTATCCTCATGCAACTTATGCTCTTGGAAAAAGAGAAAATCTAAATTCATAGAGCCGAGACAAACCTTCAGTCTACCCCTCTTAATGTTGGAATTGATTCCCTGAATATTCCAGGTAATCCCTTTAAGATCTATATCCATTTGGTGGAGGGAGGATTTTTCTTGGAGATCTTATAAGAGGTCCCAAGAGTGTGCTTTTATCTACTTTCCTGCTTTTCTTCTTTCTATTTGTGACCATAAACCAATCCAGTGTCTCTGCTAGATCCATCAAATCCGAGATTCTGTCATCAACACCTTCAGAACTCAGAGAACTTCTGTCATCCTCTTGGTTCACATGCAGATCCAATTTTGAGTCCTTATACAGAGGCAAGAGATCGTCAGTCCCCCCAAGATTTATAATGGAAACACTCATCTTGATGGGGTTGATATTGATAATAACTTTAGATGGGAATTTAAATATGATTTATCTTCAATCATCTCACCTTGGGGGATAGGAGTAGGATCAGTCATAAGACTGTTACTACACTCCCCCATCTGTCCCTTAGACTCGTTCATACCTTTTTGCTGGGTTTTAGGCCTCCAGATCATACCTTGTTTGGGTTCCTCCTTCTTATCACTTTTGTCCACAACCTTCTCCTTGCCCTTATTCTTAGCTGGAGACTTGGCCACAGGCTTCTTGGAGTAGCTAATCCTGAGGTTAATAACAGAGGTAGGGCCAATTCTACATCTAACAGTTTCATCCCAGCTAGAAAAGATCTTTTTTTGAATGCATATGCTCGGGATATTAGTTTGAGGGATATTAATGTGGATTACCTCCCCCAGAGAAGAGGCAATAGCCATCAAATGAGAGACAATCCAGAAACCCGGGGGAAGATTGGAGCTAGAGATCTAAGTAGAGGTTGCCATGGTGGAAAAATCACCAGGAATATAACTGGGATCCCATTTTATAATGTAGACTGGATTCTTATCAATGATCTGGATTCTTTTGGTCAGGATAGCTTTGACACATCTGTCTTCCCTGCAGATAACTTGAAAGATCTTAGGGTCAAGCTTGAGAATGGACATGATAAGGATGAACTGAGTTTTGGTGATCCAATGCTTGACTTCACTTAGAGAAGGACTGTTCTGGGGAAAATGAATAAGGATACCATGGTTCAAGTTTCTGGTAACAGCAGAATTATCCTTTATAGCACTAAAATCTATAAGACCTTTATCATCACCAGTGTTAGCAGAATTTGAATTATAAACATTAGTATCCGAAACATTGAGCAAAGCATTTTTGTAGGAATTACCATTAATCTTGTCATACTTGCCCATAATTGGAACTTTGCACTTCAGAACCTGTCCTGACATGATTGTGCTATCTTTGTCCATGTGTTTGCCTTGAATCATGCCACAGTTTGTGCAGTTACAAAGTCTTGCCTCAGAGGGGTGGAAGTTTACAGTCACAAATCTTGCATTCTGTGTTTGTATCCAAAGGTAGCTGCTTTGTTTTATACTCCATACTTACATCCTTTAGAAGATTTGTGTCGAAGGCGGGGTTCCGAGCTTTGAATCCTTTTCTGTAGTTCTCAATGACATGGTCATCAGTTTCCTCCCAAACCTTCACCAGTCAAAAAGATGCTCTTGATTTCCACCCAAGATCTTCCAACTCCTCTGTTAGAGTTTTGGCATTGTTCAGCATTTGAGTCATGAACCTTCTGAAGATTTGGTTCTTCAAACTGCAGCAGTCCTCATTTGAGTGACTAGTTTTCACCTTGATTAACTGGTACAGCAGGATATCCATCTCCTGTACTTTGTGCAGCATCTGCCATGCAAGATCTCGAACACTAGCCTTTCCTTCAGCATACTGTTTCTCCAGCCTTTGCATCTCCAGATTACAAACAATGATCTGCCCTTCCAGAGTTATCCCCATGCAAATTGCTGTTGCTTCCTGTTGCTCCGAATGATATCGAAAGCCGCCTTCAGATCTTTCGTCTTAATCCATGCTTGATCTTTCTTACCTTCAAGCACAAAGATTTGATCCCATTCTTTAAATGATTCCATGATAGTCTGGTTCAAATCTCCTCCTTTGTCCCCATGCATTCTTGATCCTTCTTCCTTTCCTTTCCCCTTATCTGCTCGAGACTTCATAACTCCGGGAGGTTTCAAGCTTGCTGGGAAAAGAAATGGCGACCTCGCACTACACGACTATGAGGAAATCGAAAATGCCAAGTACTAAGTGTCAAATCTGAGAAGGGGGAGCCCCCAAATCCAAATCTTGTACGGGCCTGCCACAAGAATGACAGCAGACCCCTCCAATCTGCCAAAAAGCTACTTTTCTGAAAACAAAGGAATCGAAAGGGGACAAGAAAGTGACAGGGAATTTGAGAGGGCAGAGTACTGCTTCGACTGCCTTTCCCAGAACCCGATCTGACCACCTTCAAACCCAAGAAAACTGAAAAACTGGCAAAAATCCTAAACCTGACTACTCCTCCAAAACTAGTTAGCCACCAAATACCTCCAAACTACTATGCCTAGATCTTGAATTATCTGAGAGGGCTGAAGATCGAAAAAAGTTGCCCAGTGATAAACTGGCTCGTTTTCAAATCTTGCAAGAACACTTAGCTGGAACAAATTCCTTTCAAACCTGTTTCCTAAAGCAACATAAGGTTGAGAGTTGTGTGTCCTAACTCTCATAGATCCTTCTCGATCATAGCAAAGGATGCACAGGTAGAAAGTGCCATCTTCAGAAATCCTACAAAATCCTACTATAGATAAATTTTCAATTGCATGTCTGATTAAGTTCTCAATTATGCTAACTGATTCCAAATTACCCTCAGGGATCCCAGGGAATCCCAAACCCTGGAGAACATCCTCAAGCAAGGACTCATCCATCGGGTTGGGGTACCCCTTCGATCCGTTTGGGTGTGTCGGTGGCTCGAGGGCGAAGGCACAGGTGGCGCCTAACCGCACACATTGCCTTCCGTAAACCTTTTGTTGTGAGATACAACAAATTCCCATTTACTTGAGGGTAATACATCAATCTACACCTTTAGATCTTTTTGACCCTCTTGCCTTTTGACCCGTATTACACGATAATAAATAGTATATAACCCATGATAACAAAACTTCATGGGTTTCTTTAAGTTAATATAATCCCAACTTTGGAAAGTTTCGTGTATTTCGTAATAGTCTAGCTTCCTAATGTCAGCTTATACATTTTTATGTCTTTTATAGACATATCCTTGTGTGTAATGAATTAAAGTCATCATAGACCTTGCAACTGTTAGCAGTTGGTCATTGACACATAAATGATGTGACATTATAAATCTCGCATGCTTATATAAGCCAAAATCTTTAGAGAGGGATCGCTCTCGCCAGTTACGACATAGCTAGCGTCAACAAGGCAATTGCCTTGCATTTGATATCTCTTCTTGCACAGTGGGTCTAATCCAACAAGAGCAGTTAATTTTCTATTGCTTTGACTAAGTTGTGGAAGTCTATTAAATAGGATCTCCCACAATCATCCTTTTCTTTCACTACATTGAAGCTTATGAGTAGTCTATTAATTAGGATCTTCCACACACTAGTTCTAGCAATACGAGGTCTCGAGTTTGAGGCCGCCTAAAATCGCACTCTGAACAGATGGGTCTAAAAAACCCACAGACGCACTGTAAAGTGGTTGGGGGCTGTAAAGTGGTTGGGGGCAGGGCCCAACCGAGCAATGTAGTGTAGTGTGTGGTCACATGTCCAGTTGGATGCTGCCTAGTGGCATGACGTTAAAAACTCTTTTTCTTCTTCTTCATTTTTCACCACATCGAAACCTTGATTCAAACCCTTTGGAACTTGGTAAGAAATAACATTGTATCACTGGTCATAGGAAAATTGGGTGGGTAGTGGCTGATAATGGAGCATTTTTTTGGCTGAGAAGCGGAGCTTGGGAAAGATAAGGCTATGGCTATGGCGACATCAAGGCTGGGCGGCACCATCTGCCCTATGCAATCTACGCATTCTAACGCCCTCTCCACTTCTTTCTCGCCGTCTTACGTTCATTTCACAGCGGCGCCCCGGCTTTTTCACACAAGGTTTCTGGCAAAAAGAGCCCTTGTCCGCATGGGATTGAAAATCGTGGAGACCTTTGACGGATCATTCCAGCTTAAGCCCGAGGTAGGCCTCCTCTTCCTTCTTTTTTCTACTTTGTATCATTTTTCAGTGCCTTTTTTTAAGTCTCTTTGTTTGCAGTGTGAACAAAAATTGCAAAGTCTTTTGAGTTCAGCGACGTTTTGTAAACAGGTATAACTGATTCGTACCCTCTTTTTGCTGCTTTGCAAGACTTTGCATTTTTAATCAGATTTTTGTGGTTCGTGCTTGATTGGTGAAGGGATTCCATTCAGGTTGCTGGACAAACAGAGTCATGGAATGGATCATGTAAATTTACTGGAAAGCTCTTTCAGCCAGTTCCATGGAGCCCTACAACACAGCATGGAATGCCTCAGGTAATTGTCAGATAAATAAAGTTGATAGAAATATAAGTATGCAACGCATAAAATCTTAGCCAAATATGCTTGAAATGTTGCAAAAATTTCTGATTTGCACATTCATATCTGGTTATGTAGTTTAGCATAGCTAGAATGCGGATATTTAGTTATATGTGAAACTGCAATGCATGTAACATGCATCATATGATCGATAATCTGGTTCTAGCTTCAACACAATGCATGTCCTCATTATGTTTGTCCAATACAGGAGTTTGAGAAGTACCTGCACGACAAAGAAAACTACATAATTATAAACGTCCCTCCCAATTTCATGTTCCAATCAAAGGTATCTCTGTCCAACCTGATGCATTGTATTGGTTTAGAAATATAATTAAATTTTTCATCTTTACAGATTTTTCACCCATCAAGGCTTTGTGCAGTCTTTGGGAAGGTTTAACTAAGAGCAAGCAGCCTGTTTGAATGCCACCAAAATATCATTTTGTTTACCAATTCTTACAACTGCCCCATATGTCTTGAAGAAGTATACAAATTTTGTTTTCTAGCCTAACTTGGAAGCATTGTGGTTTGAGGAAGAGGTGTATTTGTATGGAATTTAATGTTCTCATGTGAAATTTACGTGTTATGTTACCTTGTTATTTAAATTTTGATCTTATGTTTAAGTTGTTCCTTTGTATTAAAGACATGTAAACAATGGCATGATCAACTCCACCAAACTAGCAAATCCGAACAACCTTCTTCAAAAAGTTCTCCACTTTTATGATCAGATTACTTTCCAACCTTATCTTTTTCTAGTTTTCCATAAACTGCCATATTTAGAGTCCAAGATGTGGGATAGCTGATTACCCGTGAAGCATTGCGAGGTTTGAATCTCAAAACCAATTGTTCCCCCCCCCCCCCTTTTTGGCTTTTTTTTTTACTCTTGTTTCACTTCGCATCTCTTTCTTTCTTTATTAATCTGACAGTAAAGTGGTGGACAAAGCGATTAAGATGGTGTTTTGAAGCGGATCAAGCTGCCCAGTGAGTTGCAAGAACAATCCGAATGAAACTTTCGCTCCCGCCGTGCATTTTACTCATGACGTAAGAAAAGAGAAACAAATGAAAATCCATGTAAAAGAAAATTTGTTACCTCCTGTAACAAGCTGGCTTATCAAGCTATATTCCACCCGAGCTGGTAAAAGTGGATGTCTCAAATAATCCCTCCACTGCAAAATGGATTCTTCATCTTCTTTAAAATTAGTGCCATATGCTACTTCATTGGAAACATTATCATTTTGAACAGAGACTTGATGCAAAAAGGGAAGAAATGGGGGCTTAAATCCAAAAATCGACAAGCTTTTCAGTACAAAAGCCTGGCAAAGCTAAAATCCATCCATTTCCATATTTTTGGAAAGAAAGCAAGGGAATTAAGGGAGAGTTAAGAACTATCGGAGTTGGTTGCCACAACTAGAAATAAGCGCAATAAAGGAACTAGCTGTACAACTGGAAGTGTGGAGGGGGAAGCAAGTTTGGCGAGTAGAAGCAGAAACGACAATGGCTTTGTCTCTCCACCAAAGCGCGGCCCTTGGCATCTCCGCGTTGCAATTTTTTATCTAATTTTCATAGACGTAGGATAAGGAAATAGAGAATCTAATGGTCTTATGTTGTACCACCTCGGGTTTTGCTGATGTGAAGGTGATACGTGGATAGCTTAGAACTGCAAAAAAAAGCTGTAGGCTTGGTTGGGCTGGCGTGCTAAAATAACTGCAAAAAAAGCTGTAGGCTTAGTTGGGCTGGCGTGCTAAAATAAAAACTTTTGCACAACCCTGCCCTACTGCTAGTTATTTATTTTTATTTTTATTGGAAAAATATAAAAATAAAACTACCGTGCAAAATTCAGACATAAATCTTCTTGTTCGTATAAAGAGGGGAAAATATATCATCAATAAAATCCAAACAAAAAAGATTGCAAACATAAAAAAAAAACCAACTGCTCTTCTTCGCCGGAGAAGAAATGCATTCGCATGGGACTCCACATCCCCCGCCTTCTGCCCCATCTCCTCAACAAAGGGGCCTTACTTCGGCGGAGAGGTTGAAGCTTTATAGAAGATGTTTTCATGACTTGGATGAGCAGCTCTTGCAGCTTCACACGGAGTGTACTCTTAGTTCAGAGACCGAGTTGCAGATGATGCAAGCGGAAGTTCAATGCTTGGAGGAATTAATCATGGTTTTTACAGACCTTCTCGGGAATTTGCCACCTCTTGCTGGCAAAGGAAGTGGGCATTCGAGAAAGTTGTGAGTATATTTCTTCCTTATTATTGTTTTTAATTTTGTTGGTCTGTTGGTGTCTACCTCAAGCAACTTCTCACTCAGACCATCTATAAGGCATCAATTCAAGCTAATACCCAAACCAACCATACTGCCCATGCGAGCACCTTTTATTGCATCTTTCTTTCTGCCGTATTTATTGTTGAAGTCTCACCATATCCAACCAGCTTAGCAGGGTTCTATATTAGCACGTGCTAGCATGCTGCTGAATACGACTGAGCAATGTTTGTCTCAGTGCTTGTAAAACAGGTTACTGAACACTTTGTACTCTATATAGAAGGCTTTTCCGAAATCATGTTGAGTATAATTTGGCATAACTTTTAACCTATTTTTATTAATAAATTTACTTCCCAGACACAATTAATAATAACACAGCAACTCAGCAGCAGCTAAGCTTACTAAGAGCTTGGTGCTTTACAGAATACTGGGAACGGACCAATTTGTCGAACCCTCATTATTAACAGTTGATCATCTTGACCTGTCCTTAGTGACAGACATGTTGATGCTTAGTGCTACTTCACCATGGACAGTATACGTTGCTGATAGGGCGCAGGTACATTTAGTTCATAGTTCGACAAATTGTAAAATGCTATTAAGTTATGGAACTCATACATCACTTTTGATGATTAAACGAGAATACTGAATCCATACGTAGGATTGGTTCAAATTCAATGCGAATATTGTTTGGTATTGTGATGCCAAATCATGTACAAAAGAAAGCAGTTGGTAGGATGAATGTCCAAGAGAAGAAAGAAAGCAATAATTAATGGAACTTAAAGTCGTATATGAGTCCCCTTGAGGCCAATGGTATTTTTAGACATCCAACATGGAATTAGACAAGGAAGCAAGACTGCAATATTTTGTTAAAAATATGGTACAATATCTTGTCTGTTAGTAGGCACACCACTCATTCATTTTTTCAGAGTAGCCAGCCAAAGGATGGATGGCGCCCCAGTGCTTAGATGTACACCATGTGAAGGGTGACTGGGTATTAACCATTTGGTTGACTGGGTATTAACCATTTGGTTAAGTCCTATGAAATAAGGAGGTTTGTCTAACATTGAGATATGGTCCTGTAATGTACTGGAAAATGAAGATCAGAATCTTCTCAAGATAGATGGTTCTAGTTACCCCAAATGATTTGGAAGAGTACGGGTCATGAGATTCATGAATGTTTCTGGAGCATTGGGTGGGCCAAATGCAAGGCTATCTTCATAATGTTTTTGAGGTTGCCAAGTGGTTGAGCACAGGAAGTGGTAACTTATTTACGATGAACAAGGGAAAGCCACTGGAAAAGTTTCAGGAAGAGATTAGCGTGCTTGTAAATGAGTGCTTCAAAAGTTTGATTGCAAGCAGTTTGTATATGCAAAATTGCTGTTGCTCATTGGCAGTCAAAACATGAGAAGGCATGCATGAGCAGGCCGTGCAGCGAAGCATGTGCATGTGATGCTTCAGAGATGAATTTATGTTCTTTGAAGCTAAGGCACGTAGTTTACGAATTTCCTCATCGGGGAAGAATAAAACTATGTTGGCACATTGGAGCACTGAAGTGCACAAGGCCATGACAAGGAGAAGAAAAACACAGGCTGAAAACTGTTGATTTGAAACATTAGGATTATTAATGAATCTGTTTAGAGGGTGTTTCCGGAATTTTTGGGAACCAGATTTTTGCAGGTTCAACCTAATTCACCATTTCATCGCCCCAAGTTAATAATTCTGACTTTAATGCCATCAGGTAGCTTGACCATGGCGTCTTCTGTTCTAATTACAGACTTCTTATTCGGAGAGTACAAGGTGATGCATTGTAAAGGGTTGTATTCGTATCATAGACTTCTACCATAATGCTGGTATTTTAGAACGTAGGTATCAGCCTTCTTAGACACATATATGCCATGTGGATAGGCATGGCATTAATTGGCCGATTCCTAGGTTTAGGAGGTTAACCTTACAACAGGTTTACAAGTTATGGTATATGGTATAAATATATTGAGTAAATTGTGAGCGGCAATTCATTGCATCCTGACTTGCAACTTCAAATTTAGTTGCAAGCGTTCGTCCTTGGATTCTTTTGAGGTGCAGCATGCTTTGTGATTGGTGCGTTTTATATTAAAGTAATTCCCAGCACCTGATTGTAAAGGATCCAGCTTGTAAAAGGATCACTTCTAGAAGAGTTTTACTTTAGCTGTGATTCAAAATTAATGCTTGTTCCTATTGAGACCATTTTCCCCACATTGTTACACTAAATAACGAATAGGTTGTTCCTTGATGGGAGCGCAATCCTTTCTCTTGCAGAGGATAGTGAGAAATAGGTTTCTTATTTTATTTGAGCATCTGTTTTGAGAGCTTCTATAATCCAGATGCCCGTTGTTGAGTCACATAAAGGCTTGAATTTATGACAGTGCAGTTATACATCCATAACAGTTATTCTGCACCTTTCAGCCAATGATCCTTCTTAAACAGACAATTTTCCAGTTCTATTTGTATCTGCTTCAAATAGCATGACTGGCCTATAAAGACGCATCTTTGCCCCAATGATTTGAGGCTTTGGTGCCATGTTACAGTTTATTTGGATTTAGGCATAACTTGTTGCATGGCCTTTGCCTCTTTCTTTGTATCAATTAGTCCTAACATGAGTTCAAGTATTGAACGGTTCTTAAATTCTTTTGAAGTCGAGGCTGCAACGTATTAAGTTTATCTGTGCTTCAAAGGGCATAGAAAATTCTGTGGAATTTTTAGTTGATCTTTTGCCTCCAGTCTGGTATCTTCATTGCATGTTTTCCACTTGTACAATGGAAATTAAATTGGTTGATGTGATTTGGAGCAGTAGACAAGTTTAAGTTGAGCATGTATGAAATGGAGATGCTAACAATTGAAAGTAGATTTAAAGACGCAAGAAGGCAGTTATTGAAAATGCTTATATTCTTCCTAAACCCATCCTTTTGGGAAATAATTGTTGGTTGGTATCATTCATTGGAAGTATATTCCTGATCGTTTTTGTAGCTTAAGATGTTATATTCCTTATAGATAGCTTTGTCTGGATTATTTGATGAAAAGGTTTGTGTTGCAGTGGCAAGTTTGTTATGTTTCACCAAGTGTGAAGAAGACATTCGGTTGGACACCGGAGAATCTTATTGGTACTTCTGCTTGGGATAATTGCCATCCTGATGACGTTCCTATCCTTCAAAGGGTCAGTCCTGTTTTTTAAGATGGCATAGTGTCAGGCACAAGTTAATTGGAATGGTGTGATTCTTGGGTTTTATAATATTATGTTGTTGAGCAACTATAATTGTTCAACACGTGCATATGTGTATGTTTGCGCAATGTTGTCTATATCATAAAGAAAGTTGTATAACTTGCTTTCCTTTTCTACAGATGTTTGACTCTAAGGAGAATGCATCTTTGTCTTCTGCAATTTGCTTGCTGTACAGACGAATGAGGAAAGATAGAAGTTATGTCTCTGTCCAATCTACTGGGAGGCCTGTTGGGACAAGGTTTGGCAGATAATTTCACACAACAAAAAGAACTGCATAAGGACTAATTATTGTGTTTATGATGAATACTTGCTAGTATTGCATATTTGTGGAGGTGGTCTTGTTAAGACTCTTTAACTATTCTCATTGTGTGTTAGGTGGTTTGCCTGGGTAGAGCAGGATGTTAGCAACCTTTCAATGCCTATGGTAAGGTGCACACTTCAATCAGTTGCAATTTTGGTACAAAAGAACTGACGAGTAAAATGTTACTACAGCAAGCCAGTGCACATTTGAGTGAGGGTGTTGCAGATTTACCTTTCACTTTACCTCAAAAGCCAGCAGGTAGTGCGGGGCTGCTTAATATGGCTGCAAACTGTCTAAGAAAATCATCTAGTGGTCGCCTCACACTGGAGCCAACAGACTTGGGTGCAAGACCTTGGAACGCATCAAATCCTAGCTCACCTGTTGTGGGAGACAATCAGACAAATAAGGTGCGAGTGCAGTCTTTTATGGGGCAGTATATTAGCACAATTTTTTTTTGCATATGATAATGAATTATTGATGGCGATTCTTTTGTTCCGCAGCTTATTTACCAATCACCTGTCGTTGACACTACTGGTGCTGCGGCCTTTGCCGGGTAACTGCGTGCTTCCTTCTCTGATGGATGCCCCTTTTTCTTTCTGTTTTTGAACTTCTCAAATTAGTGTTTGGTTTTCTTATTATGTAAGTTCACATCAGATCCTCTGCTGTATATGAATTTGTCTGTATTAGACCTTAATATGATGTGAATATGTGGAAATTTGGTCATAAACTGAATTGACCAATCTGGAAAAGTTAACAATTTATCTTGTCAATTCAAGTATTTCCCTGCAACTCATTTGTTAAGATTTTATTTTGCGTTAGTAAACCAAGACTTTTGTAATATAAGCTTATTTCTTTAGACAATTGGGATGAGATTGTGATAATCTTTTAATGGCATGCATTGTATTCTAAATTGGGGGGTTTGATAGGTGTCTGGTCATATGATTTGGCCTGAAAAAGCTTCGATCATCGATCACTGGTTTCAATTGGCAAAGACTAATACTCGTCATTATATATATTATCTATAATGGACAATGATGTTGATAGGAATTATTCAAACTAATGATGCCTTCTCTCAAGCTGTATGAGTTTTTTCTAAGAGAACTAAAAACTTTGTCAGGAGTGACATGTCAAGAAAAGGAAAGCCAATTCAAGAAGATGAAACCGTTGTTCCTACGAAACCAAAAGTGCCGAGTGTGCCAGAAACATTGCCTTCGGCAGCATCGGAACCTAGTGCCCCTTCAAGGCCGAAAGTGCCAAGTGTGCCACAAACATTGCCTTCGGCAGCATCAGAACCTCCTGGAATGTCTACCACTGGCAATGCACCTGATTCATTGACTGGCAAAAAGGTAGGATCAGATAGTTCTATTCTCCCTGGGATGCTTCTGATTCTGTAGATTGCATGATGACATCCTTAATTATTTTATTTCTTGAAAAACCTCGTGTCTGGATGCATGCGAGGCTGAAGGCCATTGCCACAATTGTTGTTTGCGAATTATCTATATGAACTGGAACCTTTAGAGTAGTCTCAGGAAACTAGCGGACTAGTTCATTGCAACTAGTCGAAGCGTTCAGGTCTGTAACTAGCTCCTTCACATTACAATATCTGCAACTAGACTAGCTTAGACTAGACCTATTATCTACCACAAGGATACATCAGCCTCCTCAGCATCCTTCAAGTTAGTGAGAGGTCATGCAAGTCAGTGATTCCAGGCCATTATCGTCACAAAAGAATCAGGACTTCCCATATTGTAGTTTGCATCTGGTAGTTCACATCTTGTAGTTTACATCTGCAGGCTTTAAAGTTGTCAGATTGAAATTTTGTCGGATTGTCTGTTCATCATACCTGAATCCCAGAAAGCTCTTATTCTTTCCATGATGAGATGACTGTTCCAATCTTACAGTAGGGGAATTGAGTGGCCAGGTAGCTTTAAAATTAGCCACAACTAGGATGTATTATCTCGTGGAATTTAAATAGGTATGTGTTACTGGACAGATTTTGTTGGTTGAAGATGATAGAGTTAACAGGACGGTTGCAACGAGACTTCTCCAAAACAAGAAATGTAATGTTACAGTGGCTTGTAATGGGGAAGAGGCACTAGAAATTCTGCAGTCCTCTCCACCTGTTAGCAATGAGCAACTTTCGGATGGGAAGGAACTCCCAGCGCAGTTTGACCTTGTTCTTATGGACGTTTCAATGCCGGTGATGAATGGGACAGAAGCTGTATGATGTCTCATCTTTCAATAACTAAACCATGTTTCTATGTTCTGGAATAAGTTGATGAAACATGTTTGTTTAACCAGGTGGAGCTCTTTCGTGATTGGGAAAGTGATCAAGACCCCCCTCGGAAACGGATGGTTATTTTTGCACTCACAGCAAATACTTCTGGTAGTCCTTGAAGGTTATAAAGTATGATTTTAACCTCATCTGACTTTATTCCCTCATCTTGCAGATCGTGATATGATCAAGTGTGCCCAGAGTGGGTTTGATGAATTTGTTGACAAGCCTTTGACAGTGGAGAAACTCTTAGCTCGCATAGCCAAACACGAGAAGAAAAAGTGATTGCTGTGGTTCTTGTTGAATTGGATTGACACAAGTGGTGAGTTCAGTACACAATGTTTGATGGACTCTATATGCCACTTGATGATGTCAAATTGTACATTTACTTATATAAAGGGCGTCAGATGTCATTTCAATATATTTACTCAAAAGGTTATGCTCCAGTTTGTGTTTCTTTCTTGTAGTTGCGTTCCTTGATGCAGTTAATCTTCAACAGCAACAAGTCAAAACCTTTTGATATTCCTATCCTTGCTTGCATATACAATAAATAACAAAATTCTACTTTTGCTCGCTAAGGTACATGTTGAAAGGACCTTTATCTTCCAGTGCTTAGCTTATGCTTTAAGTTCCCATATCTGGCTGAGCTTCTTGCACTTGAATTTGTATATGGTAGTACCTATTGGAAAGACGTCTGCAAAAAGGGGGTGGATTACTGGATTGGATGAAGCTCATCTTGTTCTGCAGCACCGAGGATACAGGATTTGAGGCATTGTGTACAAATATCGGTGCACAATATTGGTGGATACACGTTTTGCAAAAAATGTAGAAAAAAAAGGTGTATTATTGTTGTGTACAATATTGGGGGATACACGTTTTGCAAAAAAAAAAAGCCTCGTATTATTGTCGTTTCCCCCCTCTAGCTGCATTCCAACCCTAGGATGAAGGCATGTTTCACAGTATGTACCAAGGTATAGGATTTGGGCCATCGAACACGGTGTTTTGACGAGCCCAATGTTGATGTGGCTCTACAATTCAGGATCTCTATAGTTTCTACAATTTAGGGTCTTCTCAACCTTGGCAAACTAAATGAATACATGTTTGACCTAGAATAGTAGGGACAACAAAAGTGTACATGAATATATAGGCCAAGAAAAGATTTAGACAACCGTGATGGTGAAATTTATCCAGGATGGAAGTTAAAGTGCACCTTGCTTTGTTTCAATAAAAAGAAACAAATTGTACATGAATATATACATGCCTTATTGTAGAAGCTGCAACTCATGCATGGTTATGGCTTACAGCCCAAATAATCTTAATAATGAAACCATCGAAAACAATTTATGAACCATCTCTTCATATATCAAATTCTTGCTGATTGTTCGCGTATTTCTTGCATATTTTCCACGTTCTTCGCATAGATTCATGACAATGACGTGTAATTGCTTGAAATATCACAAAAAATGGTTCGTCGCGTAAAATGCATATTTATACGGCTTTTTCACAATGATTTTTATATGATTTGGGGCACGTATTCAACTATTAGTATACGCTGTGTATTTTATAGAGCGCACGCACCATTTTCTCCTTTCTAGCAATTTTCCACTATGGTGAACCTACGTATGTATTTGGTTTTCTTGTATATTTTAGTGTATATTTTCTCTGCTTGACATGCACACAACGAGGAGCATTACTTTAGGGTTTCGTAATCCCTCTCTACTTTG
>JAANSK020027244.1:0-17908 GCA_011763485.2 Isoetes engelmannii
TACAACTAGGTGTTTTTGTGACTGCTTGTGTTCTTGTCACTGTGTGTGATGTTCGTGTTCATGTTTGTGTGTGCTTTCTGTTGCAGGAGTAGTGTCTTTGATCAGTGTGTTTGGAATCATGTTTGCAAGGATGAAAAAAGAGTTGCTAAGAGATGACTTAATGTTTTGTCTGGTGTTTGTGCATATGCTCTTTGAAAAAGCTGAAAAAAAAGAATCTCTACAAATGAAAATGGCGAAAAAAAAAACTGCATACCTCTTTGTACATATTTCAAAGTGAATACCATCTTGTTTGCCTGCATGTTGCATGGGAATAGCCCCCCGGCTTTATGCCGTGGAGAAGCATGCTTGGTATCCGCACAGCGGAGGGGGTTCGAATCCCCCTGCTCCTTGATGTTGTTCATGTTGTCATGTTTTATAGGATAGAGCTCGGGGATAGGCGGTAGATAATCATTCTCCTGCGTGCATGATGACTTGACTGAGAGGTTGACCACATGGTTGACTTTTGCACCATTGCAAATAATCATAGTCCTACGTGGAAAATCAAATTTGGGACAATCTTGATTTTCACGAACGGCTAGGGTTCCCCTAAAGGGAATCTTCATTGGAATATCTTAGCCATCAACGACGAGGAATGAGCGATAAGGGTAGATGAGCGATAAGGGATAAGTGATTAAGAATTAATAATATACACTAAACCTTTAAATTACGTCTATATCTAATACATATAAAAATATGTTGCTTGATTTGTGACGTGGCATAAAGAAAATGTGACGTGGCTAGGGAAAAAAAAAAACATGTGGACAGAGAGAGCGGATGACTTGCGGTGTGTGCGGTGGACTTCTTGCCGTCTCCTCTTTTGCTTTCCTCCGTTTGCATGTTGGCTTTGGATGTTACGGCTGGCGTTTTTTCATCTCGAGGTTGTTGTTTCCCCGCCCTTCATTTTGCTTCTTTGCTGGGTAAAAACAGAAGGATGGTTTCACGGGATTTGTAGCGGAAATGGTAGAGAATTTTTCTTTTTTTGTTTGAAGCATTTTTTCTTTCCCGGGCCCCTCTTTTCATCCATAGCTGCGTCTCGCCGCTGATTGAGGCAGCTTGAAGCCTCCGGTTAGTATGTAAAGTAAGATATGCAAGTCGTTTGGAAAAACCCTGGCATAACTGGGCTCTGGAGTCGCAGGCCCAATCGAATCTCCAGCAAGCTGCCCTAGAGCTATCATAGCAGCCTTGCACAGCAGTTGGAGATTTGTTCCATTAAAAAATAATAGGGTTAGGTTTAGATTTTTTGTGGAACCGTATGCCTGATGGGCTGAGCCGCCGAAAATGCCACCTTAGGGATATGACAGTGGATTCGGCTGTGAATAGCCATGATCTTTGGCATTTTTGCAAAAGGATTAACGTGGATCGGATGCTATCTGTGGCAACAAAATATTCTGGGCAAAAAAAACAAGGCAAGGGCTGGAAAGGCTAACAAATACCGAAAATGATGGAAGCGAACTGTGCTGGGGACAAAAATAAGCAGCATATGAAGATGCTGTTTAGCATAGGTAAGAGTGCTTCTCCTTACTTTGTTTTAAAATACAATACATAGATCACTGAGCTGAGTGGGCTCTTCTAGCATTAGTACACTATGTAAACTACCTTGCAAATAAACTTGGTACTTCTTAATCAAAACCTGAAACACCTGTGGAGACCTCTGTTTGGTGGAAAGCTCGAGCTAAAGATGATAGCATAGTGATCTTGGGCGACTCAAAGTATCTTGGCAGTATATCACTATTCTGTTCCATTTTTGTACTTTTATTGTTTTACTGGAGAGTTATTTGAAGTGTGAAGTGACAGTGATGCCATATCATAATATACAACTATGTTCACCGTCTAATTGCCTCACAGAATGCAAGTCATCTCGATTCAGTTATTCAACTCTATATTTGCTATTAGATATTCAACTCTATATTTGCTATTAGAGACATATGCCAATCTGTCATATGTTCTCTCCAATGTTTGTTATGTAAAGATTATTTGCTATGCTCGAGTGCAATCAATTCTATACTTGTGACGCATATGATTAATGTTATTATCAGTTGCAGATACTAATTCAATAAATAAATTTTTAATTTAAACCCTTTTCAAACCCATTTCACCCACTAGCTATTGTTGCATAATACCTTGCTAGAACTGCATGTGCATGGAACCACTACGATGGACTGTCATTGATAGCAAACTACAACTATGCAATGATTTCACAATTGGATTTCTTCGTACATTTGCTTCCAAATCACCCCATGGGTGGATAGGGCGCCGGTATCCTCATGAAGAAATCCCAGTGTATAAGTATCCATACCACAAATATTTTCGTGCTTCCAATAAATAAACACAGTAACATTAAACCCACGAACAAATGCGGCAGCAACGCCGCCGCCTTCCGTCTTGTATTCTACTAAAATTATAAGGCAAAAATTCTACTACCACCACCCAGCCTGACCTTGAATCTGGCCCAGCTCTTGAATCCCACCCCTGAAGCAAAGTTCTTGTTTAAATTTAAAGGTTTAGTGTATTACGTCCGGTAATGCACTAGCAAAGCGAATTCCGGCAGCCTCGAAAAATTACAGCACGGAATTCGCTTTGCCAGTGCATTACCTAGTACATAACGATTAGATCAATGACTTGACAAATATGGAAGATAGTAAAACGCGTCTGCCAAGATGCAATGTATATTCTAAAAGGTATAACAAGGTCAAGCCGCAAAAAAATCAATCTTAAGACGTCCTTCACCACGATAGAGTACATCTTGGCAGTAAAGCAATGACATCTTGGCAATAAAGCAAGGTTTGAACATAAGAAGGAAGAATGTAAGGTGGTCACATCTATTGCATGTCACAAAGCCTGCCTACATGGTAATCATTGATGTTACAAAGGCTACGTTCATGGCAATCATTTACTACGAACTGGTCTAACATGTGACCTTTGACTGTTCACGACCTTACAACGTCCACATAATCTGTCCATCGCTCTCCCTTAAAACCTAAGTGGACTAAAAGCTTCAGCTTATTGTGTCTTTTACTTAAGCTCAAAGTTGACCATTCCTATCTGTGCTTTGATATTCAGCTTCCCTTTGGCCAAGAATATGGTGAAGATATCTGTTCTCCCGGCAGAGTCTCTGTCGAAAAATAGGACAAAGTTAGTTGATCAGCCAGAAAGAAATCATTGCTTGCAAAGAAGAGATCAGTCATTTCAAATTTCTCTCAAAAATCAGGCTTGGACAGATTAGCTGTAATGGAAAGATCCAAGAGGACAACTATGCAATGCTCATAATTAGAATCACTCTTACGTTACACATTAGAGACATTAAGGTAGCATCACCCTTAAGGTAAATTCTTAATGCCTGCAACTTTTTCTAACCATTAGCAGCTGCGATTGTATAGGATTAAGTACATTATACCGCACTGGAGGTTGCATTGGATTAAACTAGTTATTCCTAGAGGTTCAGGCAAGAAGTGAAAGGTTTAGTTACCTTTGATGTCCTACTTGGCTAGACGGAGTAGGATTCCCATTTCAGTAGCTATGAAACTGGCATTGCTCATAGCCTGGTTGTCGACATTAAAGTGGTTGGTAGCCATGTGCAAGGAATTTATTCAAGTTCAGCAAAGCTGTGATACCAATTGATACAAATAAAAGACTTGATACCACCACATTAAACTAAAATTTCTATAATCCTGGCAAATCACAAAAACACAAACAGAACAAAAGAACTTACTTGAAAATTCAAATACCAGCCCTTAAGACCAAAGCCCTTAGGTTGTGTGGTTGTGTAGCCTATTGGTGGGAAGATGTGCTCGTCAACCTCACGGCCAAGCAGCTAGAAGCATTCTAATTTATCTTAAAGGCACTTGTTATATAGGTTTGATTTAACGTCAGCAACAAAGCCCAGACTTCATATTTTACACCGATGCAAATCATGCTGGCAATGATCTAGATCTCAGTAAATCAGTTACAGGGTTCACTAGTATTGTTACTTGGACATCCCAAAACCAAATTAAAGTTAGTTTGAGTACCATTGAAGCTGAGCTCAAAGCTGGCACTCAAGAAATTCTTTGGCTGAAGTTCCCCCTTTGAATAATTTCCTTTTTTGGTCCAATTTTGAGAAAACTTTAGCGCAACCTTCAATTTAAACTTCCTGGACAATTTTGGCTCATCCCATTCTCAGCAGCAACTACAAAAACCTCAACATCCTGCTGCTTATGGTGTTTCATAATCAGCCTCAGAGATGGATGGAGAACTGGTGGAACATCCCGAACCCCTTCTCCATTTGCAAAATTCTGGAACAATCTTCCATTGCAGAATTTTAGGGAGAATTCTGGAGATGTCTCGATCTTCCTCTTCTGGCAACCAGTATTTTGCTGATTCTCCTTGAGTAGGCTCCACCAATGCCACGTTGGAATCAAAATGATCTAAAGAAAGAAATTGCCCTTGCACAATTCTGGGGCAATCTTTCTTTGCAATTTGAGGGAGAATTCAAGAGATGTCTCGATCTTCTTCCTCTGCAAATCAGTTTTTTTCTGATTCTCCTTGAGTAGGCTCCACCAATGCCATGTTGGGAGTAAAATGATCTAAAGGAAGAAATCGCTCTATTCCAAAGGAAACTACTGGCTGCCTAACGTGCAGGTTGGTTTATATACTACCACAATGCACATATACAAACAGACTCCTAAGACGACATCGGTAATCACTAGTCCTTTGTTTTCCATATTCCAACACTTTTAGGTGTCAATTATACAATCATTATTGACGATGCTATAAAGCTGAAAAGAACATGTTTACGAACAAAGTAATCCTTAAGAGGAGGATCATCTTTACAGGCCGGAGTGAATTCCCTTCTTTACAAAAACTATACAATCCAAGATGTTTAAACATACAAGTTGGTCAAGCCTGCATCAGAAACTGGCCCATATGGTGGAATTTTAAGAAGCATGGCCCTTCAAATTCTAAGGAAGACATATTGGTTCCAAGACCATGCTATAAAGCTGAAAAGAACATGTTTACGAACAAAGTAATCCTTAAGAGGAGGATCATCTTTACAGGCCGGAGTGAATTCCCTTCTTTACAAAAACTATACAATCCAAGATGTTTAAACATACAAGTTGGTCAAGCCTGCATCAGAAACTGGCCCATATGGTGGAATTTTAAGAAGCATGGCCCTTCAAATTCTAAGGAAGACATATTGGTTCCAAGACCTTCACTTATGAAAGGTGGTGAAATGGACTACCACGGGAACAAAACTTGAGACCATACCTCTTCTCGCATAATATCGCAGCTAGCAGTTTCTTTCTTGATCAATCGACAATCAGAACGATCATTCCCTTAACTCCTTCTTTCTTGCTAATGATTCGTACTCCCTAATCTTAAACATTATCTGCACAGTAACGACGAACTTATTATTATGTTCTTCAGATTTGACTTAGGAGGATAGCAGTAATGAAAAATTACAAAGACAATCCTAACTAATTAATTCTTACCTTTGCCCCAATATATAATGAAAACAATATAGCAACAAGAATCAGAGTATCTGTCAAGAACGTATAACATTAGAAACTTAGAAGATAGTTTAAGAGTTTTAACACTGCAGAAAAAGAGTCAAACTTGTACTTTGCTTTCTGAAAAGATTTGATATCAAGATACGCATGCCTGAAGGTCCAGCTACAAATCCTATAAGGTTCGCAATCTGCAGGCCCATCAAATATGGATAGCAAACTCAGAAATCAAACCAAATGGATTTACTTACTTTAATCATAGTACTTGAGCCATGTGACATACCATTAGGCCTGCAATGTTCAGTGCACTTGCCACAGCACAACACTCTCCAAAATAAATCGTCCCCTTCAACTGCCTCAACTGCACATATCTCCATGTATTAAAACTTAAAAGCAAACGGTTAACAACTCAAATGGCCGTTTACCTACAGGATACTTATTAAAGACATATCTTATTGACACTTCGGGAGCCCAGAGCAAGCACATTACCCACGCCCATGAAAGAAGTTTCCTGTGCAAAAACATATAACATGATTATCGGCACCATGCGTGCAGGAACTAACAATAATTGCTAGGAAAAAATTGTCCTCACCACTCCAAGTCATGCCACAGTGCAACGAAAGTGAATATTATCCAAACATTGAGCAGCCTCCACTGAGCACCTCCCAGTGGAATATACATATATCTTTTTCAGCAATAAGAGAAACATGTCATGACAAGCATGCGCCATTTCAGAATCAATGACTGACAAAGCAACTACCTAACAAGCCAGCGATTATATGAAGCATGCCAGCTTTTCCAAAACTCTGCAAGACTATAACAATTGTTTACACATCGCAGCATGTTTTCAGGTGGATCTACACCGTTCATCTAAGAAGAAAAAGGAAAAGATTTTAGAACTAGACCAAGATTCCTAACCAAAACTATAAAACATTCAAACAGATTCAGAAACTGATGAATAGCTTTTTCCAAGCTGAGCAGAAACAGTAACAGTAACAGGGAAAAAATTGCATTAGAAATAACCAGAAAACTAGAAGTTATGGCCTTGGGACTCTAGGCTATGGGAGAATGCAATAGAGAGAGCAATGACACAGGAGAAAGAGTCTTTCGGGTCACATAGGAAAGCTAGAAAACAAAATGTTCTTAGTTCCCTTCCAAGAACTAAGCACGTGGCAGAGCTTTTGACAGGAAATCTGCCCTTGTTCTTGAATATGGACTGGTTGGATGGTGCCTCTTGAATAGACAGAACAAGATCAGCTTTGAAGGAAAATGAGCAGGTTATTATGGCTGTGCATGCTCAAAGTTTTGAACAACTCTAGCACTCCTAGAGGACTTTCTTAGTCACAGGATCCAAATCTCCATCCTTTTGCATTGTAGGTATCCTAAAAAAATGCATTTGACTGCACGATCAGCTGATTTTCCCTGTTCTTTCAAGTGTTCCATAGGCACTGCTGAACATGTTAAGGACCCAGAACTCCTAGATTTGTAACATGGGGCTTTTTGTCAGATAATGCAACATATGCTGCTGTTCACATAGCGTCTATCCAATGACCAGTAGGAAGTGTTTAAAAGCAAGCATTGCTCTCACTAGATCTCAAGGAGTCCTGTTTTACCTCTCAGCCACGCCATTTTGTGAATGAGCGAAGGGAATAATCGATTACTTTTTAATGTCATGTTCCAAACAACACTTATCAAACTGGTGATTGCTATACTCACCTCCATTGTCTGTCCTTATGCCATTAAGTTTCATGAGTTTCCAGCCTACCTGATTTTTGACAAGCATGGAACTTCTTGAATTTCGAATAAGCCTGACAAAGTACCCACGTATGACAAATTACCATGAGTATTTAGTACCTCCCAAATCTCGTATAGCCATATGACAATGATCAAAAGGAAGAGAAACCCCTGTTTGAGGCTTGAATTGGATAAGAGTCTTCAGGATAAGAGTCTTGAGGCTCTTTGCCTAAGTGACACGAAGACCTTCAGTGTTGGAGAATCATGTCAGCAAAAATATTGGAGCTGCTAGCCATCAGCAGAAATATTGGCGCGGCTATCCATTCAACTCTGACGTTCCAGTACTTTGTATGCTAGTTGTACAAATACATGATACGTCACCATGAAACAGCAATATCAGTACTTTGTATGCTAGTTGTACAAATACATAATACGCCACCTCAACCACAGGAGCATATTTACCTAACTTCTGTTTGTAGTTCTTTATGACTTCTGTTATGATTATTCCCTCGTCCACTATAAGAGGGGATTTGCTCATTCCATCAATCAAGCTTTCCAGTGTTATATCTGCTGTGATCATTGGCTTTTGCTGTCCCTTGTGTTTCTTAAATTCCTCTTTAGGTTTCATGCTTATTTTCGCTTTACGTTATGGGCCTCCTCTAAGCAAGACCAATTATATCTCTCTCCCCTAAATTCCTCTTTAGGTTTCTTGCTTATTAACTTTAAATTATGGGACCGCTCTAGTTCATAAGCTGCAAGACCGATTATATCTGTCTCTCACTTTTGTTGATTTCTGTTCCTCTTATTCACCAAAAAGATTTTAAGATGCTGCTTCTGCTACTACTTCGCCTGCTACATGGAGCTTGCTCTGTCGCTTCACTGGAAAGACTTTCCAGATGTGGAAATCGCGCATGCAAATGCTACTTGTCAAGATAAACAGTACTGGGATGTTGTGAATCCCGATTTGCCGCTGCCAGTAAGCTCTGAGTCAACCATTGAGGTGGTTATTGAATATATCTTCTGCTGATGTCATTAAAAAATGTGAAGACAAGACTAATTCTCTCTTCCAGTCTAGATGATACTGCAGCCAGATTGGTTAAGGGTGCAACCTCTGCTACTTGATGTGGAAGCTTTTGCCCAATTATTATGAGTCCACCACTGCTGGAAACCGCCTTGTTCGAAGCGAAAGGCTTTATAAATTACGAAGAAGACATAATGGATCATGTTTGAAATGATGGAGATATGACCTCTATGCAACTGGAAATACAATAACCGAGGACAAAAAACTCTGTACGCTTTTAAGCAGTCTCCCAATCCTTTGAAGGATGAGTGATAATCTTGAGGGAAGGCTTGATGACTATTCATTTGATGACGGCTCTTGATAACGTCGAGATTGAGTCTCTGATGCAACAACAATTGAAGCCATCAAAATCAACTGACTCACTTATGTAATTACAATTCTAAAGGTAGGGGAAAGGCATGATTACAGAAGACCAAGATTGGATCGCTCAAAGATCACATGCTATAATGCCGCAAAAGTGGACATCTTGCCAATGCACCAAACCCATAGACCAAATCCAACATCTGCATCAGCCCAGCCAGTTCTCCCTGAGCAAAAGAATATGGTACAAGATTATTTATGCACCGTTGTAACTGATCTAACTCTGCCTGCAGATTCTACTTGGTATTTTCATTCTGGAGCCACCAGCCACGATGACGCCAAAACAGGTTATCTCCGTCTCCTATGCTCCTTATCATGTCCATCGATCTGTTAGAATGGAAGATAACCATCATCAGTTTGCTGTAGCCTCCGGAACAGTTGCCATACCTCTTCAATCTAGCCATGTCCCCGGCCCCCACAAAAATATTTTGTCTGTAAGAAAAATGGCTGACGTTGGTTTCAAATTAGCTTTCACCTCAAACCTTTCTCATGCATCCAAAGATAATGTTGTCATCTTCACTAGAACTCGATCTGGTGTTCTTTATCGAGGTAACGATGGTGTTTCTCTGATTTGAACAGATCAATTGACTTCCACTCCAGCATTCACTGTGGCATTATAGACTAGGCCATATAGTCCCTGCCAGATTAAATTCCCTTACATCCAAGAAAAAGCGGATTCCAATGCCTCATTTTCATAGTCCTTGCAATGCATGCTTATGAAAAAAGATACTCGCACAAAAATTCCTCCTTTTAGCTCCCATGCATTTCAAATCCAGACTCTAGTGCATGATGACTTTGTGGACCAATCAGACCAGCAACTGCTAACGGAGCACACTACATTTTTGTACTTGTGAATTATAATTCCAGGAAGTTATACCTCCTGTATGCTAAGAGTGAAGCATTTTGCAAATTTCTAGTGTTTGAAATGGAATCTGCTCAAATGAGTTCAACAGATATAGTTTTGAGCAAGGCATCCAACATCCAAGTACATGAGTCACACCATTTTGGGGCCACACAAGAGGGCCAGTTGAAACTTGGCTGGCTTTGATTTCCTCAAAAGCAATAGGTAATCATGATAGTACAACATGTGGGTTTGCAAGAACAGATGAATAAAATACCTCTATTCCAATATAACTTGACAGCGCCAAATTTAAAATTGAATAGGCAGCAGGTGAACCAGCTTATTTTGTCTTTCAAACACTTGGCTAAACCCCTTTACAGATTATCTTCTAGAAGTAGATTTTACAAGAAAAACTTTCTAAATGTTTCAGCTCGTGGCTTTCTGATAAGACCAGGTTACCTTGAGACTGACCTTCCAAATTTAGATGAGATTCTTAATTGGACACTTTAGGGTCAGTTGGAAATTGAACTGGGGTATGCTACACATAGTAATCAGGAGGGTAGAAATGCAATTTGACATGAAGTCGGAAGAGCATTTCATCTTTAGCTGCCCTGCCTATTACATCATAAGAGAGATATCATTGTCTCTTCAAATATCCAAGAATCTTGTAGCAACTCATGATGTATTTTGACCAGAGGTGTAAATCTTTATTTGTTCATAAATCTCAATCAGAAAAGAACGAGCATAGTTAGATAGTTTCTAAACTTTTAACAGTATAACATGCATATAGACAATCGAATGCCTATTATAGCATTTATCTTCTATCATATAGCACTAGACATTTCTAACCTCTCAGATTTCATACAAAAATGTACATTTAATTCTCCAGACTGAAGTTCTTCTAAATCACCAGAAATATGGGCTTCTCTATTCTAACAAACAAGCAACATGCATACATGTTGACCATGTGTAAGCATCTCTATGTGATGACAATAATGGGAGGGATCGAACAAACCATGGACCAAAATCTAAAAAAACGCCATATGAGAAGAAACTTCAACCACATGAAATTCAGAACCTGCAAATAAAACTTGCACGCTTAGTAGAATGTAGCTGCTCACACTAAGGATTGAGATAAACAGAAAGAACCAAAACAATTATGGATATATTGCATATTTCAGCAGAAGAAATTTTTTGCCAAAAGGAAGTTGAAAAGTGGCCCCCAGCAATATCAAGCACTATGATGGAAGAAAGCATACACCATAGCCAACAATAAATATTTGAACAGGTGATAAAGTTTTCCATATTCCACTGCAAAAAAAGAGATTATGGAGTCGTTAATTTACAAGAGTTGCTTCTTTAGCTACAAGACAAAATCACCTGATAGCAAATGCATTAAAGTAACAAAAGTGAGTTAAAAGCTCCATAAGCAGCAGACAACCGAGCCACCTTAGCCCATAAGCAAACGCGTTCATATCCTTGTTATCTTTCCATGGATTTCCAAGCTGAAGCAGGATAAGATTCAAGAGCATTAGTATATGAAAATCTGCAAGTCAATCCAATTATACATACCTGTGCAGCAAAAGCATTGTAACTGATTATAGGCCCTGCTATGTATAAGGGAGGAAACAGCAAATAGGAGATGTACATTACAATATTGTAGCTTCCTTGTGGCAAGGCTATTTCCTGAAACAGGCCTTCAATCTTATCAGAAAAGAAAACGAGAAGAAAAAAAAAATAAAGAAATAAATTACCTGCCACAATAAAGAGCAGGTACCATAAGAAGCACAGGTATAGCAACCATTTTTATGCTTCTGCAATGCAAAACATTACTTTACAACCAAAAAGAAAGAACATCTCAGAAAACCACAAGGTTCTCTGAGAACTATTATTACAAGATTCATTTACCTTCCAGGATGTGCATAACAACAAACTAAAACACTTATATCAAGAATCTTTTGCCTTTTACACAGCTGCCAGTGAAAAAAACTTTGAAGGGATTTACAGCTCGCAGTGCAAATAGTATGAAGGGATGTGTTAAGAGCATCAAAGATACTCTCATAATAACATGCACGTCATCACATATAGTTGTGATTGCTAAATCTATCTATCAATACAAGAGTTTATTGGCGCCTTCCAGCTCATTTCTATGATCCCAATTTACTTTATGGTATCAGAGCCTACTCATAATATATTGTTTGAAGGAAAGATCCGTCGGTCTATACGTGATCCCCTAGCTGTACATGATTGTTGTATATTTGGTCTCATAGACTCAAGTGGTCTCTCGTAGACGTTAATAAAATCTTTCTATACCTTTTTTCTCGTGAAGATTTGTTCACAGATCTCGGATCTGAAATAGATTTGCATCAGCATGCTATTGAGCTACTTCCTTGGCGAGTTTGGCTAAGAATATGGGAAAAGTTCATATTTTAAAGACAGGTATAAACAGTGTAACTACAAGAACTTTTGTGATAATTCTTGTGTAAGTCAAGTTTGATTGTATGATCTCTTCATCAAAAGGTATTATCAGTTTAATTTACAGGTCCAATAATAACTTGGCTAGTTCTTGATCAGTTTTAACAGAACTTCAGAGGATAATTTCAGTCAAGACAGTATGGGAGTCATAGATCCATGAAAATTATGCATTAATCTTGTGCTACATGGCATTAATTATCAGTCTCGGAAAGATTTCTTTGAAGCTTACCTTGGCCTTATTAAATTGAAGAAAGCTCGGACAGCAAGTTCATATCCAGCAGCTGAACCAGATATTGATGAAGAATCTCTCGATCATCTCAAGGCATTGGTAGATTCAGGTGCAAGCTGAGATCTTCCAAAACCTTCAAGGAAGTTTGAGACTATCTTTGAACCACCTGCTGCAAGACCGTCTTTGGTTAAAGAGCAAATGCAGCAGTTGAAGCTATTAGAATCGTGTGAGGGAAGATTTAAATCTTTCTAAACTCAAGACTCTGAAGGAAGATTTATTAGGACTTGAAGATTCTAGGTAAGGAAACAGAAGATGTAGCAGAAATAGGATGATCTTTGGAAAAGGAAACCTGCTGAAACAGCTCTTGCAAAAGTTCCTTTTTGAAAAGCATATGGATCCTGCTTGTTTTCAACTGAATATTCTGAGTTCACCACAAGTCGAACACTAGGAATACAAATGCCTGTTTTGAAATAGGATCAAACAATTTCCCGCCCTGACTGGAACACCATCTGAAGGAATAAAAGGCAAATATTCAATGCTAAAATTATGAGCTGAAGGCATTGTAGCTGAAACATCATGTCTAGAAAAATTGCCTTCAGTTGATGACTGCAGTTGTTGAAATAAATGACTAATAAGCTCAGGAATATATACAATATAGGACTAGAACATTTATCATTCATGTGTTCAGCATGTTCAACAAACTGAACACTGCGAGAAACAAGCTTTTTGCTGAGTCGGATAACCCACAAAAATGCGCATTTTAGTGCTCGGTCAGCCAACTTGCTTTTCTTCTTCAATATCTCCAAACAAACGGCAGACCAAAAGCTTTTTGTTAAGTTGGATAACCCACAAGAAAGCACATTTTAGTGCTCAGTCAGCCAACTTGCCTTTCTTCTTCAATATCCTCAAAGGAACGACAGACCAAATATTGTCAAAAGTTGATCTGGTTTACGCACATGAAAAGCTTCAAATGGAGTTTTGTTACTCAATGCCACTGTTGGTGCTCGGTTGCCAACATAGACTGCAGTCCGTAATGCTTCTCCCCAAAAAAATGGAGGCAAATGTATATGAAAAAGCATGGACCTTACTAGATTCTGTAAAGACAGATTCCCTCGTTAAGCAACTCCAATTTGAGCAGGTACATATGGTACAATGAGATTCCTTCAAATGCAATGAGTATGATAATAATCTTAAGACTTGTCATTGTAATCATTATTTGCATGAAGTACTTTGAGAGGTCTGCCCAACTGCTTTTCAACAAGCACATAGAACTACTGGAAAATAGAAAAACCCAAACCTTTTGTTTTGAACACAAAACTCAAGTAAACTTTGTACAAAGCAAAACGAAGAAATACTTTGCTCCTCCCAGAGGAACTGTAGATATCAGAGTGAATCAATTCCAAAGGGAATTAGCTCTATAAGTTGCCTGTGCTGGATGGGTAATCTTGTTTTCTTTGTGGCAGGCATCACATTCCAGAAGAGGAGACTTAAATGGAAGGTAAACCATCTATGATCTTAAGACGTCAAAGAATATAACCCAGTTAACATAATTTGTATGATCAAGCACTGGATTAGAATATACTTTACCAGTTTTTGTAACAATCCTTGCCGTGCAGAACAAAACCGACTCCTTGCAAAGAATTAGCACAAAAGCCTCAAGATCCAAGATATCTTTACTCTGATTCTTGAATTTGGGCATGTGTCTTGGGAAATCTTTCAAAATCTTCAGTTATATCCATCCAAATTCATCAAGAACTTATATATTGGATCGCCAAGAGAAAACCATCTCTAATCCTTAAAGATCAAGTGAAAATTCAAAGGCATAAGAAAGAAATAGAAGGAAAACTTTTACTTATCAGTTTTGACAACGAACCGGCTCTATTTAGCAATCTTAAAGTTTACTCTGGTAGGTGACATATTTAGCTAAAAGTTTACTCTGGTAGGTGACATATTTAGCAAGCACATAGATACTAAACTAATTTTATCCTAATACCACCATGGTCCTATGAAATACATAGGCTGCCATGTCAGCACATATGGGTGCTTAACCATTAAAACATATTTTGACACCAAGAAAATATTCCTATAGCCACTAGTTAAGTTTTAAAGACGGATAAGGTAGGTCCACTACACATGGTTTTGGATGCCCAAGTTGCTTTTGAATGGAACTAGTTGCTAGTTATCCAAAATCTTGCCTTCCTTTCTCAGCGACGGCAGAAGTAGTTACCTAAATAGCACCCACAACTCATATTTTGTGCAGACCTATAAAATATATAGCCACTCAAGTCCCTCAAGTCGCCATACTTATTGCATACTTGAAAAAACCTAAAGCAACTGAACTTGCATGTTCAATGCCCTATAAACTAGAAAAGAATGAATTGACAAACCTCAAAGTCTATTGTTGACGGCCTGCGTAGAACAGCCCAATGATAATCAAAACCAAAGCTGACCATTCGCAGCATTACTGCATAAAATCTCTTTGTGAGTGATTACTAAAAGCAAGTTGGGAGATGTATTTACACGGAGTATGCAGAAACAACTAGCTCTAATGCATAGAATTTGCTAAAAAAATCCATCATAAGACTCTAACAGAAACACATCCTTGAAGGACAGAAGGAAGCTAAGGAGCTCATCATTTGTCCAGATAACGTTTGCTAAAAGAATCCATTGTAAGACTATGACAAAGATGCATAACAAAAATGCATTCTTGAAGGTAGAAAAAAGGTAAAGAGCTCATCATCCCTATGAACCAATTAATCTATCCATTTGTCCTTACTTGCCCATACAAACCAGATAAAAAGAAAGATTAATGTATCCAATTGTCCTTACTTGTCCATACACCAGATAAAAAGCAAGTGCATTCCGGATGTTTGCGGACCTATGAAGGTACCAGCAATAGGAGCAGAATATTCTTAACATTCATAGATGACTTTACAAGAAAGGCTTGGATTGACTTCATAAAAGAGGAAGACTTGGATTGACTTCATAGAAGCAAAATTGGGCGTTAAAGAGAGGTTCAACGAATTTCTAGCCACGATGGAGAACATGACAGGTTCTCGTCAAAAAGGGAATTTGCATGCTTCCACAATCCCACTATGCAAGGTCTCTGCCTCTGGCCTTGGGATATCAAGCAGGTGCTACATCACAGGTTTCAGATGGAAGATTATCTCTGTTAACAAAAGGACATCGGTGACTCAATTTTAAGATATAAAACACCTGCTGCAAATTGTTTTTAAAAATACTTATGTCACACTCTTCCTCTCCTGATCAATGAAATGAAAGCTCGATTGTCTTTCATAGACCAGCTTGGCATTATTCATCTTAAGAAAGACAAACTGTAAACTTCTGATTTTTTAGAGAGTATATCACTGGCCACATGTACCACAGTGGCATAGCTCTCTCCAGAAACACAGGACCTATGATGGCATCTTAAACGCCCTCAGTTTACATCATCTTATACAAATGCCTCAGTGTTATTCTATCAACTGTGTCCATGTAAGAGATATAGTTAGAACATCGATACAAACTTACCCAGATTGAAGCTAATGTGCCATGGCAAGGCCCCTCTATATCGATTGAGAAATGCCCAACGATCTCTGCAACAACCAGAAATGATATGGTAAATGCACGAAGCAGAAATTACATCTCTTATGGACACTAAGATATGCTTACCCAAAGGAAGCAAATGAGTAGCCATCGAATATGCGGTTTGCCACAAGGAAGGCAAGGTTATATATCCAGAGAAATATTGGAAGTACACGAGAGCTGCCTAGAACCTTGGTTTAAAGAGAAATGAATCAAAAAAGAATAATCCTTAAACTACATTACCAACTACATACAGTAAGCTTGACCATTAAATCTGCTGCTTATGCTTTGCAGATAAATAGTTTCTTTCCTTCAAAAGACAATCGATTGTGCCAGTCATCAGCTAAACCAATAGCTTGTAACTGTTTTAAAGTGTAAGCCATGTTTGTGCCACATAAGCACTAGGTTAGATCAATGACGTGGCACAAAATATTTAGCATTTAGACGTTAGGCGAAATATTATATTAAAGTTTTTAAACATATATTTGGCTCATTTCAAAATAAATTCAGCGGTTATTCGGCTTGCTTCATGCTTTATTTTGTTTCTTGCCTCGTATCTTGTGTTTCTTGCTGCTTAGACATCTCAATTTTCAACATAGCATCCCTCCTCTTGCTTCCAGGTTCTTGATTCACAAGTTTTTTAACTCTTTCTTCCTTTCCAAGGACAGAGATGTTTTATGACGTGAAGAATCACTCTTGAATGGCCATCTCTGTTGTTCGTTTGCATGCTCAATGTCCAGAGGGGTGAAAGATATATTCATCTGCAGAGCTATGTTGTGAAATTTGAACTTAATGAAATGTTGGTATTGAAATAGAGGACTCTCCCTGTCTTTATGTATAGGATAGAATTCCAAGTGACTTATCCAACAACTGAAGGAATACAATCAAATGAAAAAGCTACTACTGATGCTTGAGCAATTAATGGCGCTACCAATGGTAAGAAAAAGATGCAAGATCATCCTCACAATGTACAATCAAATCCACCGAACTAAAAGGATGTTTAGACACAGATTTACCTTCACAAGTGCATAATTTCCTAGAGCAATTGTGAGAATGAAAATGAGACTGCAGAAATAAAACATATAGGATTAACAACGGGAAAACTACAGCATGCCCTTTTGGACAAAGGCAGCAAGTACATCTGACAAATTGATAAGCCGCACCTGGTACCGTGCAAATAGCTGAGGTAGAGCAAAGATGCAATCACCCAAAACCATCGTTGCCCCTGACTAGGTAGATACCTTACTCCCCTATAAAGTAGGGTAAAGATAAACATGACCATACTAAGAGCAGGCAGATTTCCACGGAAATTGCGCCATTGAATATCGGACATGTCCTACGAACACATTTTTGCTTCATCATTATATCAAGCTTTTTGACTCCACGAATCAAAAACAATTGCCCAAATACAGGAAAAGAAAAGGGGACATAGTATACACTTACTACAAGCCGACCAAAAATCCATCCTGTTTGCAATCCCCGCAGTCCAGTTACCCCTTTCACCACAGCAAATTCGAATTCATACAGAAACCACTTTTAGGAGGCAACCAAAGAATGTGTAAGCATTTATGAAGTATAGCCACCTGTTGAAAGACGAATAGACGACAGAACGAGGAAGGCATAAAAGCCTAGAGCATAGACGCCCAAAAATGAGAGCTCCGCCCAGCGCCAGACGGAACGTGCATACATGGTCACCATTCCTAATGGAGGATTTGAAGATCTTTACTCCGTCGTATGCTACTAAATTTCAAAAACGCATTTCCCTGAAAAATCCCAGGCCCATAGGGAAAACAAGACGAGTGCAAATTGATGACTATACCATGCTAACGTGGTGAAAATAGACTTACCATTGATGTGGTGATGTGGCACAATCGCAACGGTTAGTGATTCCATCCCGTAAAATCTCCAACGGTCGTGATTCTACATGCGAATTCCTCTCATCTGCTGATTCCTCATGGACAACCAACATAGATGCCGAAGATTTGGTCTTGGTGGAGGCTTGTGACGTACCCAACTCGTCTACGGTGCCCCCACCGTATAAAAGCTGGATCATTCCCCCTTATTGGCCTGGCAAGCCAATC
>JAANSK020027355.1:0-17906 GCA_011763485.2 Isoetes engelmannii
CCCCCGTCTTCCCTCTTCCTCTTCCGCTTCTTCTTCTTCTCTACTTTGGAGAAAATTGAAAAAGGGGCTTTTGGGGAAGCTGAAATTGCACAGGAGAGGTCTGATACAGGGGAAAGCAGTGATGAAGGCTCTATTCTTCACCAATTATCTGACATTAAGGCAGAAAATCAGACCAAAAAACAGGACCTGGTTCTTATTCTTCTAACCCTGGTGTGAGTGAAATGGCAGCTACAAGACAAATGATGATGAATGAAATGGCAGAATCCAGGAAGGTAATGATCAAAATGATGGAGAAAATGGAGCAATCACGGGCAAGAGAGACTGCAACTGTTACTCTTCTACAAGGTATGGCTGATACACTTTTGGTTGTTAATGCATCTTCAATGAAAGATGCGAGGCAGAGGAAAGAAGGCATTTTGGAGAGGTAATAAGGTAATAGTAGAAAACAATGAATAGGGAAACCAGACCATCAGGATTTGCTCTTGGAATATAAACAGGTTAGATGTTTTAAAGGCTGGATCAATTGTGGCAGATCTTGAAAATTGGGATGTTATCTTTTTCTTAGAAACACATGAACATGAGGAAAGTTGTGTGCCGGAGATTCCAGGATTTATTGTTAGCAGTAAAACTTGGCAAACCAAGGGATGGAGACATAAAGGTTTTGGGAGGATTGCATGTTATGTCCGCAAGGAATTTGAGCATTGCATTTATAAAGCAGTAGACAAATTTAAGTCGCAGCAAACAGTTTGGATTGAAATCTCAAGTACGGATTGTAAATTATTCATAGGGGGGTGTTACTTTCAACCTCGTGGCTCTCCAGTATATCACCACGGGGATTTAGATGCAGAGGATCCTTTTCATTATCTGGGGGAAGTGATGTTAGTAGGTGATTTTAATGGACGAGTGGGCCATAAACAAGCCAATATTTTTTGTGCATCAAAGAATCCAATTTGGTTGGATACTTTGGATAATGCGGAAATGCAAATGGCATGCTGGGCATGCTGCAGCAAGGGATCTAGCGTGGACTACCTCATTGCATGAGATCATATGACAGGAAAGATAGTGGATTTTCGGGTCCTGAATCTGACCACTTACCATTGGTCTTCCACCTAAGAATGGACTTGCCAATGCAGAAGGCGCAGAAAGAGGTAACCTCAAACCGTATTCTCTTTGATTATCATAAAGCTTATCAATATGCAAAGTTTGTGAGCAAAAAATCAGCAATTTAAAATGGCCCACTAAGGTAGCAAATTTAGATGGTTGGCTTACCTCCTTGCTGAAAGTGCAAAGGAGTGCTTTAAGGTCTGCCATGCAATAAGTGGTATGATGATGAGTGCAAGGACTGGAGGCTTAAATATAAGCATGCACCACAACCTGCAAAGGGAGCCGTGCTGAAAACCTATAGAAAAATAGTTAGACAGAAAAGGCGCAAATTTGGAGAGGATAAGCAGATAACATTTGTAAATAATATGGTGCAGGGTAGCCCTTAAGACGAAACTTCGCCAAAATGCTATATTTTTAAGAAATTAAAAAATTACAAATTATGGTTTAGTAGGATCCATTAAGGACGAAAAAAATAAAATTAGCCAACTTTTCTACAAATAAATCTCACTCCACTTGAAAATTCGCCATGTCCACTAAGCGGCACAATCATGGATTCGCCTTATATTCTATCCACTTTCTAGAAAATTCTCAAGGAATCGCCCAATATTCTAGGTTACTGCATAACCTAATCTACTCACCATATCCATCAGGTGCATATGGTAATTTTAAGAGCTATTTTATTGGCTATTGTAATGCAATTCAGACTTCTAAGGAAGAACTGGAGAGGATTTGTTCTCGACCATTTTGGCTTGCCTTTTAATAGATTGGTTTTAATGTATATTTGCGCTTGGACAAGCTATGAGTGAACAAAATTTCCTTACATAAATTGTACTTGGAAAAAAAAAATACTTCGCTCTTGACTAAAGAACATTGGCCATGATTTTCCTATATTTTTGTGAAAACTATTCGTATCTAGAAAACATTCGCCAGCTAACTAATCTTGTTAATCTACGATTCGCCCGCCCTTCTAAATTATGCTTACACAGATTTGGTCTTAAGGGCAACCCTGATATGGTGGCAGCACCTCGAAAGTTCTGGGGTGGTTTAAAGAATAAGGGAGGAAAGCAAGTTCAATTGGATGTTGATGTGCTAATAGAACAACTTACTAAGTTGTATTATTTGCAAGGGCAGGATGGGACGATGTTAAGGGGGAGTGATTGTGGAGTATTTGTGGAAAAATAGATAGAGGATGGTATTGGCCGGCTAGCTAATGGGAAAGCCATTGATGCGGCAGGCTTATCTGCTGAAATGATTAAATAGGCTGGACCACATACATTGAAAGTTATTACCCAAATGTTTAATGTTGCTTTACAGGAAAGGTCTCCCACCGGCTTGGCAGGTAAATAAGGTAACTCCCATTCATAAAGCAGGGGATGTGACGAATCCGAGCAATTACAGAATGGTAATGGTAGGGAGTCTTTTTGCAAAACTGTTTGCTACGATTTTAGAAAGAAAAATCAGCTCATGGGCAGAGCAAAAAGGAGTAAGATCAGATATGCAAGCAGGTTTTAGACCTACAAATTCCACGATCGATCACTTGGTAACTTTTCGGGCATTAACAGAATCTGTTAAGAAGACTAAAAAGCCATTGTTTGCATTTGTTGATTTTTCAAAGACTTTTGATACAATGAAACGCGGGTATTTGTGGGCAAGGATGGAAAAGCTTAACGTTCCAGTAGATCTCAGAAATGCAGTGGATTTACTCTACCAGAAAGTGGTGGTAAAACTCTTTTTCCCACTCCCCCAGCATTATGAAATTGAATCCAACATAGGTGTGAAGCAGGGCTGCCTTTTGTCTCCTACATTGTTTGATCTGTTTATTGATGAATTGGACGATTGGATCACTTTGCATGGCGGGGAAGGAACACCTTTGCGGGAGTATGTCATACGGTTACTAATCTATGCAGATGATGTAGTGTTGTTTTCAAGGAGTGCCTATGGTCTACAAAAGCACCTAGATGCACTTCTCAATTTTTGTGAAGCAATGGATATGAGAGTAAACCTAGAGAAAACAATAATCATGGTATTTGTGCAAAGAAAATCATTATACCTTTTTTTATGAGGGGAAACCTGTAGACATCACGTCTTCATATAAATACTTGGGCTTGCTGGCACACAATGATTACAAATGGAATCTAGCAGTAGACCAGAGAATTGATGGGGGACTAAAAGCTTTGTTTGACATGCAGAGGTGGTGTAAGAAGGCAGATCTTATTAAATTTGATCTCAAGAAGAAACTTTACATAGCACTGGTACGCCCGGTTGCTTTGTACGGGTGTGAAATTTGGGGGCCTGGTCTAGCTCTTGATAGATGGAAAAAGCTGGAAAAAATTCAAAAGAAATTTATGCTCACAGAACTTGGAGTGAAGATGCAAACTCCCATAGGGATGATGCTTGCTGAAACAGGGCTTATGCCGCTTGAGGTGGAAGCTTTATACCAGACAATTATATATGTCCGGAAAGTGTGGGCAACCAAACGAGAAGGATTACTAGGGCTGGCCATGGATCAGAGCGTACATAAGGGTTGGTATGCTGATTTTTACAATGGTTATGCAAATGAGGTATCAGCTTTGATCACATTCCAGAGCACTCTAAACATATTAAGGGGTTTGTGTATCAAAGAGCACAAGAGAAACTATGGTGTGACTCTGGATCCAAGTCTATGTTTTATAAGAAAAAGTTTAATCCTTCATTGCAAGAGGCACCCTACTTGAGTCAGATTATTTCCATATATAAGAGACAGTCGATCAGCAGAATGAGGCTTAGCTCACATCACTTAGGTGTGGAGGTGGGAAGATGGGGGAACATCCCACGAGATTTTAGGTTGTGCAAGGCTTGTGACATGGAAATTATGGAGGACGAGAATCATTTCTTATTGCATTGTAAGGCATACCATGATCTTAGGGTGAAATATGGTCTTATAGGTATGTCTTTGGAGGATCTATTTGCAAAAGTCACGGCACCAGCAATAGGAAATTTTATTGTTGAGGCTCTTTTGAGAAGAGAGAATTATATAATGCACTATAAAGCACTTTTGAACGATTATGAACATGGTATGAGAGAGGTGGCTAATGTCCCTCAAGCAGACGAGGGCATTATTTAGTTATGACATTGACTAAATTTTTGTGTTGTTTTGAATACGTCTCATAGATCTTGATGGTCTAGTAGACGAAATTAATAAACTCCTCCTCCTCCTCCTCCTCCACAAGAATTGAACACATCGCATACAGGAAAAAGGTAGAAAATATGTTTAGAGATCCCATATTTACTTTACAGGATATAGAGGATCGGCTCAAAACTAAAACACTAAAATGGACAGGAAATACAATAACATGTTATATTACCCAGTTGTTGAACTCGGTTATGCATTTGGGAATTTTATCCCCACCTTTATATATAAGTACAATTTGATTTAACTACTATTCTTTTGGAAAATATTGCAAGCAACTAACGAACAATCATGGTGAGCAGTCTTATGGCAAAGCTTCTTGGGGGCAATAGTGGCGTTAGAGCATGCCATTAGCGACAATGGACAAGCTGGTTTTTGGGGTTGTTACTCCACTTTAGATCATTTAGCAGCAATATGAGTGGCTACTTTGAAATTTAAGGTTTAAATAAGGTAATATATGCATGCTTCATACTATACCTCAAAAAAAGCTTATGAACATGCTTGATGCCATTAATGGCCGCGTTTAGCAAAAAAGCGGTTGCGAGGTCTGTAATCCAACATCGCATATGCATCGTCAGCAAAAACTCCACTATGCGGTCGTAACATCCTGCGGCTGCATCTGTGAAAATTGTAGACACCACGTGTTCAAGGCGTCCATGAACCACCATAACTCGGCCACCAACATTGATGGCGCGTTCGCAAACTTGCAAAACACAGACGCCACGATTTATATGCGGCCTTGCTCTTTAGACTTTGGGGTCGCATAATTTTTCGACGAATTCTCCAGGCCGTCCTTTATTCCACATATAAAATGCGTATTTTTGCAAAAAGAATCAAAAGTTTTATATGTTTCTTTTTTCGTGTTTGATGTATGCAACTTTGACCCTATCCTTGGAGCAAATATGTGCTGAATTAAGCACCCCATTGAACAAAAAAATGTGGCAAATGGATAACTAACAATCTTATGTTTAGACAAGTCCTACAACCTTATTTGGCATCTATACTCATAAATTAGAATTGATTTTTTTCATCTACAGAGACCAAAGAGTCCTTTGGGACACAAATAAGGAACGCAGCAGACCTATTATTGTCCAGGATCTAAAAAACCCTCGCCCCAAAGGGTTTTAAAGGGACTTAGCCATAATAAGCTTGTTGACACTGATACATTCTGTACAAATTAATATAATGACTAAGGATTCAACTGAGTTGCATGTCCATTACTTCATGGAGGTTTGATGCTAGGAGTCTCACTGAAGCCACCTCTAGCATCAGATGCAACGAATGGTTAGATGGAACCAACCAAACATCATATGCCATAATAAGCCCAAAGGATGGGCTGTTCTGGAGAGTGTGGCACTCACCTTCAATAGCTTCCAGTGTGCAATATCCGCAGGCCCTATCTGCTCGATCCTCCCGGACCCATTTGCCTGTCTCAATTTTGAGGCGGTGCACTCCTATGCCAATGGTCTCAATCAGTCTACACTTCTTCATGGGCAAATGCGCTAGCAGTTACTGTTGTGGATCTCTGGCAAGCTTGCAGTTAATCTGTGCTTAGTATGTTGTCCTCACTAGTTCCAAAGCTCTAGCATCCATAGCTTACTTAGGAAGCATACTACTTCAGGTAATTGTGGTTCTCATTTTTGTTGAGTTGTATGCACCTCTGTACCCGCACAATCCATATGGAGAACCAAATAGCTCATTTCCCCTTATGGCTCATGGCCATTGTGTAGAGGAGGTTATAAAGGCAAGTGTGTCCCATATTGACCACCTTCTGAAAGCATATGATATGATGTTCTGTTATAAACATAGCATAAGGGGCAAGACCATCAAATTGCAAATAACTGCCTAAGGTTATAAAACCTTTTCAAATGGATGAGGTGGCACCACCCAATTGGGTGGGCCGGTTCAAACCCAAACGGGCACCTGATTGAGCACAAACCAGCAGCGATTGAGCTGCCTATGCTGCCGATTTGATCCCTAGAAGGGATTTCGAGCAGCCAAGAGGCATGGATCATCAATTTTGGCCCTTGGGCTGCTGGGGGAAATGATCAGACTGTAATTTGGCTGAGTATTTAAGCAGAGCGGATTTGCAAGCATGCACCATACTTTTTGTGCAGAAGCTCTTATGATGAGCAATTCTGAAATCTAAGCATCAATCTGAGTCAGGGCACTCTCAAACACCGTGGAGGAATCAGGGATTCCGAGGGAAGCGGCCGTAGGTGTGGATTGATGCGCTTTGGTGCAGCCAAGTTCTATTTCATTACTATTAGAGCCTGAGTTAGAGGCTGATATGGAGAGGAAAACTGATATAGCAGCAAATCCTCTCATGGACTTGGCTTCCTTTATCCCAGATGAAGGGGAAAATCAAGATCTTGATGATCTTGCCCCTACCGAGAAAGAGGTAAGGGAATTAGATGAGCTCACATCCAGATTCCGCAATGGAGGATTGGATGATGAGAAAGAGAACTATCACGAAGAAGAGCTTGCATCCAAAGAATCTCCCCTTTCTCCTAAAATATAGAACCGGATCCCTTTAACTTTCAAGGGAAGTTATATTATGCCAAAGCAAGGATCCGCGTTTTTCTGGGGCAGGTTGCAGAGACAAAAATTGACCAAGCACATACCAATCAATTGCTCAAGAGGTTGCAAACTCAACTAGCTAAGCAAGCTAGTGAGGTGACAGAAAGGAAGAAGAAATTGTTTAGCACCATAACCTGCTTATTGGCAAGGGACCCAGGGGGGACCAATGTCAATGGAGGACCTAACCAGGCTCAGGGAGTCCGAGGAAAGGTCTTGAACCAAACAAATCTTTCTCATGTATCCCAAGCTGCCAATATGAACCAAACTAGCCAAGCTCAGGGAGCTGAAGCTAGAATGGTGGATGCAAACCCTCCGGATGGAGTACAAGTTTTAGCGGCCTTATCGCTTGAGGAAGTTAAAGGGCTAGAAAAAAAGGGATCATCCCGAGTTCTGCGGCACTGAGTCAGCAGAGCAAGCCATCCAATGGCTTAAGTGGTTAAAAACCTATTTTCGAGCCACAAAGAAGGGAGATGCAGCCAGGGTGATGCATGTTGCTCTCCAGTTACGGGGGGTTGCTGCTTTTTGGTGGGGGCTTCTCATGGAAAGACAGGTGGAAATCAATAGCTGGGCAAACATTTGTAAATTCTTTAAACAAGAATATGCCCCTCACCATAATGAATATCATGCCTTGATCCAGCTTAAAAGCATCAGGCAGACAGGTATCTTGCAGCAATACATCAACACTTTAAGAGGTGTTTTTACAAGGATCAAGGAAATGCCAGCCCGAATGCAAGCAAGCTATTTTGAAGATGGTCTTCGAGATGCATCCTTAGGGAACATATTAGACAGGTAAATCCAGGGAATTTTGAATCTGCCGTGTCCTTGGTACGAACATTGGCAAGTCCCCCAAGGCAAGAAGGGGATGAAGAAAGTAAGAAACCTCGTCGCTTCCAAGAGTGGAAGCAAAGAAAGATGGAAAATAGCAAGGAGGGCCAAACAAGAGGGCCAAGGTAGCCCAAAGTAACTCCCCCCAACAATGACAAGGGCAAGGAGGAGGCCTCTTCAGGACCACGAAGCCTTTTGCTTGTTACAATTGTGGTGCAAAGGGGCATATGGCCACGGATTTCCCAAAGCCCCACAAAGAAAACCGCCACAACCAAACAAGATGAAGGGGAGAAAAAGCAACTCTTTACCATAGCTGGAGGGGGGGGGGGCTCAATTCGGTAAGTAAGGAGGGTAACTTTGTTGGGCAGCTTATCCGTTTACTTAGAAAAATAAATAATAGAAATGTTATTGTTCTTGTTGACTCAGTGAGTACTGACAATTTCATTTGTGCAGACTTAGCACAAGAATTAGAAATGGAAATGGTTCAAGTCACACCGTATGAGATTGAGACTGAAGCTGGGAAGCAAATTCAGCAATGGAGTCACGAGGTGGCTGGTGTGCACTTGACCATTGGGGAATATGAAGAAACAATGAGTTTTGTTTTAGCAAAACTAACGAGATCTGATGTGATACTGGGTTAATCCTCCAATTGATTGAAAGAAGCACTTGTAAGTTATTTCTAAGGGACAAAAAGAGATCACCTTCCAGGGTACTCCTTATGTAGCTTCCCATAAGTTAATAACGACTATGCAAGTCGAAATTTGTTTCCGTTCCAATGTCGATGAAAATTATCTTGTCTATGTTCTTGACTCTCCCAAAGATTCAATGCAAATAAATGCTATGGGTTAAGATGACAAACTTGAGAGTTTGCTTAATAAATATAGGGATGTGGTCCCAGAAGAACTTCTAGATAGGGTACCATTACGAGAAATCTCTCATGAGATTGAATTGGAACCAAGAACTAAGCCAGTAGTGGCCAGGGCGCAAAGTTTGATTGACAAATAGAGGATGAAAACTGAGAGGATGCAGTACGTGCCTTTTATAACTGTCTAGAAATACTCCATGTGGCCATTTTTCTAGAGGCCAAGATAGCATATTTGAATGAGATTGTGGCAAGAGAGGAACAAAAAGAGTTGGCCTCATTTGTAGAAAATGGTTTTTAAATGATGGAGGCTGTGACCAGAAATATTTTCTTTACTTTCCTTTTTTTTTATTTTTTATTGAAGGCAGATTTATGTATTAAGTAAACACTAGAGTACAAAAGGACTTTTTACAGGGAAGTTTAACCCGAATAACAAAATCACACTGTATCTGAGAGTCATATCATAAGAGTGGCATAAACAGAAAAGTGAATTGCGTCCAGGGTGTGTAACCCATCGACTTGAGGGATGGCCAGAGGATCTAGAAATAGGAACGAAGGTGTGAAGTCGTATCCTTCCTGCCTTTCCTTTAACCACCACACTAAGGGAGCAGAATAGACAGAAGGCAAGATTCTGCCTTTGCCATATTGAATCGCCCCTTTTTGTCCTTGGCTGTGCATAGTAGGGACCTAGTCTTCTCGATATCTTCGCAACAGTAGTTGCATTGACAAAGAATTCGGTGCTCGTATGGACAAGAAATATTTTCAGCGAAGTTTCATAGATGTTCTTAGTGATTGATTAATGTGTTGGTGCATATGCTTTTTCTTTTGCCTTTCTTTTTTATTACAAAGATTCCACATTGAAATTCATAAGCAGGAAAGGGCACTTACCAAAGAAAATGCACCTCCTTAACACCCATCAGGCACCCCCTCAAGTTTATAGTGATCCAACGGTTGAGATCAATCGTGTTTAGTGATTTACTGGAGGCATAACACACCCTACTTCATAAAACCCTAAGTTGTTATCAAATGGACGACTGAGATCATTCCAATGGTGATCTGACAGCCCAAAACTCTCGGGGCGAGGTGTTAAGGAAGATAACACACTGGCCCTCAAGCATTACGGCTCTTGTAAAACACTCCCTCTGTGCCAGGGCGTTATCTACCTCATAATAGTGGTTGGCTCTCGAGATTCAATAGTGATGCATCTTGATGGAGAAGCTCTAGAACAGGTTAAACAATATAAATATATGGGGATTGAGTTTACCAATGATTACAGATGGTCAGTGTGGATAGGGAAACGGGTATCTGGAGGCCTCCGTGCGTTGTACTATTCTCTTAGTCTATGGCGACAAAGAAACATTTGGCGTTGGTCTCTTAGGAGGCTTATGTTCAAAGTGATGGTGCAGACAGTTGTGCTTTATGGTTGTCCAGCTTGGGGACCAGGTTTTTCCAGGGCAAAATGGATAGAAATAGAACAAGTGCAGAAAAGGTTTTTGTTAGATGAGCTGCAGAAAAGGTTTTTGTTAGATGAGCTGGGGGCAAAAGTCCAAACTCCCTATGAGATGCTGCTAGCCGAGACAGGATTATATCTGCTAGAGGTGGAAGCCCTGTTTCAAACTCTTACTTACTACCAGAGGGTACAAAGCATGGATGATAGGAGGATACCTAAGCAAGCTTTGAGAGAATCCCAAACACAGCGTCATGCGGGGTGGTATAATCACCTTGTGGATTGGGCAGCTTTTTGGGGTATGGATCTTGATGATCTCCCAGATATAGATGTGGGATTGCGTGCATTTGTGATTGAGCGGGCATTACAGAAGATGTGGCCAATTGGTGATCTTGGGGTTAAAAGAAACTTCTATAGACAAGAAGTTAATGCTATGGTAGTATACGAAGAACAAGCATACCTAAAGATGGAGCTTAGCCGGAAAAAACGACAACTAATTGCTAAAAATGAGTTGTTAGCTCTATATAAGGAGGCTGAAAACTTGCTCGCCTAAGGGTGAGCCTTTGTTGATGTGATACTGTTGTTTCTATTTCGCTGATGGACCTGAGGGTCTGAAGGGCGTGACAATAAATAAAAAAATAAATAAATGGACCTGAGGGTCTGAAGGGCGTGACAATAAATAAAAAAATAAATAAATATAATTTTCCTGATTCTTTACCCTTCCCGTTCATGGGATTGTGGGATACATGGAGTTCACATCTTTTCCGGACTTTTTACCCTTCTGTGAAGCTACTGTTCTGTCGTAGATTACAATGGAACTTCTGAGAATAGACTACGAAAAACAGAAAAATCTACATTCTTGAAAATGCCCCAGCAGAGGATTGCTAGATCAAGGTTAGTGGGTCTCTACATCTACCCTTTGTTGCATAGCTAGATAGAAGCTTGGCCCGCTATATTTGCTCTAGCAAGAAGATTCAAGCATCACATATTTATAAGTTGGTTAAATGTCAAACTTATAAATGTTGATGCTAGAGCAAAACTGTGAGTCTAATGAGCCTTCAAGTCTGTGTCGCTTTAACAATCTTTATCTTCTTCCACGTCCACCAACAGTGAGGATCAAGCATTTTCCTTTATCTATGAGAATATTGCAGTTTAAAGCAGAAAAATCAAGTTGCTTATTTTACAAAATTGCATCTAGTTTGGAAAGTCTGTAGCAAGATCAAAAGTGATATGCATTGTACAATAGAACCAATTTTTGGCTGCAGAGAAAACAGAACCAATGCAGCGTGGCTCTTGTGGCATTTGGAAGGACTAAACTGACCAGCTAGACAAAATTATAAGCAATGATTCTAAAATGAAGGACGAAGCCGATGCCATATCCTGTTTTGCTCAATTACAAGAGGAACATTGGTGCTAATTTAAAGTTTTAATAGTTAGCATTCTAGATTAGATTTTATTGAAATACATGTTTCTAAGTGACACTCTTTCTTGCTCCTAGCTGTATATTAGCTACATCTGTGTTCATTGATAATTACATGTGTTCTGCCTTAACGGTTGGAGCCTCCTGCCAACAGGTATATGGGCCCTTTCCTTGGGACAAGCCTGAAAACCATGTAGTGAGGGATTGCGAACATGACTTAACTTCATCATAAATAGGTTTGTAATAGGACTCAAAAGATAAGTTAACTGCATGCTGCTTACTAAGACCAGACTTTGCTGGTGTTGAACTATTGAAGCCCTAAGCTTGACAGTTCAGTGGCTTAGTGTCCCCATCTTATGGCAGTGTCATCTATTGGAGATGGGTATAATTTGCTATGCTCACGATTTGCTGTAATGAGTGTGTCGTGACTCGCTGCAAATCCTTTTCTACAAAAAGCATACAGATTCAGGTTAGTTTCCAAGGTATTTTGACTGAAAATTGAGCTTAAAAGATGAATCTCTATAAGTCCTCCTAATAATTTATTGTATTTGTTATTCTCTTTGCATTTGATATCTGAACATAGGATACATGATTTTCTCAGATTGGTTGCTTCGAGTTACACAACTTGTAGAAGACATGCTCGACTATATAGTTGGTACCAAGGTGGTCTGCTAGAAAGGGATGCCTGCATCAGTTCACATTTTGAAACTTCAGAAAGTCTTGAACATAGGAAAACCCTACTATTGGAGATCTTGAATTGTTGCAAACTCCCAAACTATGAAGCATGGATCTGGAGGCCATTATAGAACCAGAGGTTAGAAGATACATGTTCCTGTTATAGTTGTAAGTTCTTTCCTCGCAAAACATGAAGTTGCATGGCAGGGATGTTGAGCATCAACACAAGTGGGAAATATTGTTCTTTCTTACCCTCTTTTACATTCTTTATCTCCTCAGCCCTGAGATAAACAAAACACTTTGTATGTTCATCCCACGTACTTCTTATGTAGGATATTGGCCCTTCTCGTTGTTGACCCTCTCATAAAAATAAGGGATTTGAAGGTGCCAGTCAAATATGGCTTAGAGAAAACATTGTGTAGGTAGGAAGAATGTCAAAAAAACACTATCCATATCCAGCACTGCTGACATGGTTTTACCTTTGTCGTTCTCGACCTTTCCTTTGCATATAACACCAATTACATTATAAATGTTGCGCCTCATATACTCTAACATCAACTCTCAAATATAAGCATGGAATATTATTGAAATGCAGTAACTGCTGAGAGATGATGGAGGTTGGGGTCAGCTTCGCTGGGTTTGCACCATCTTGGCTTCAGAATTTCTAATTCAAATCAAATGCAGACAGCTTGTTGAAGAGATAGAGAGTGCAATTTTTAACTACTACTTTCATTATTTGAAGGTGCAATTCTCTCATAATTTTTCCAGCTGTCTTCATGTGGCTTCTTTCTTTCAAGAAACTTTTGTCTGTCTTGTGCATCGACATTATATTCTTGGACTGTCAAACTTCTTATAAGCAGAATTCTCAAACTTCACAAGCTGTATGGTAGCAATGGAATACTTAATCATATGCCGTCTTATCTGTAAGGTGATTCTGTTACTCCAGGTTTCTATTTTCTCGTTTATATGTTTAGCTCTTATATTAATGCTAGACATAACGGTTTTAGAACAGTGCATAAAGGCTTGTATATAGCAAACGTATCCAATCATCTCTATTCTGGTGTCCTATGGATAAGGGGTTCCTGAACGATATTAAAGCACTTTTGGTTTGCTGTGAATTAACTAGGTAAGAGACATCCTAAGTTTGAAGAGCCTTAAATCAATTTCTATTAGCAGGCAACCGTGGGCTTACCATAATTTCTGCTATGCAATATCGTAACTAGATAATACAGTATTCAAGCATAACATACAGATCCCAAATTTTAGTTTTATATGCCAAATCATCTTTGCATATATAAACATACACAAATTCGAGGTTTCAATTCTATAAAAATCTCAACTGCAGTTGATAATCTGTTAGTTAGTTGGCTCTATAGGACAGTTTGAGATGAAACAAGTGCAAGGACAAATTTTGAACACGTCTGTTCAATAATCACATGTAGTTAGCAGGCAGATTTTGCAGGTTCAACCATCCTTATGCAGCACATACTTAAAATATGGATATCCAAGTTGTCAGACATGAATTGAGCTAGCAGTTCCACAATTCTCTGCCAATTAATATCACATCCTTTAGAAATGTTGTTTTTAGGAATCACATATTTGCGGACAGCATTAACTGCATATGGACAACAAGATCAGCATTAACAGCGTCTTTCTATGTTATTCAAGGTGAAATAAGGCGCTGACTGAGCTGTGTGACCATATTGAAAACATAAAGTTTACGAAAAAGAAGTTGTTAGGAATTTAAGCAACTGCAATTGTTTCACATGCTGATATGAAACATTAATAACTTATGGTTTTTCTTGCCTCGTTCTACTCTGGCATTACAAGCATTTTTCTTAAAATCTGAATATGCAGTTTTTATGTGTTTATAAAGCTTGTTAGGCAATCCACTAGCTGGAAAACGTGATTTCTCTCAAGCTCAGAAATCATGGGCAGTTTTCATTCTGGAAATCCAAAATCCCTCAAGCTTTTCCAGAGCTCGCAAATATCAGCTGAGGTTTGTAAGATCAGCTTCGGCTCCTCCTGCTGCAGCGGCAAACATTATTGCTTTCTGGCCTCTACAATCTGACAGTATTCAACGGTTAGATCTTGGAATTCGCCTGACCAGCCCGTTATGGAACATCGTGTGGAAATCGAGGGCCAGCCTTAATTAGCCACCTTGCCAACTACTTTGCAACTACCACAATATTTTACACTATTTCAGCTCTTCTTGAAAAAACCATTTGGTCTTCGCGGACGATAAAATTCAACTCAATTCTTGAAAAAATTAGTGGATTTAAAAGCTCTTCGTGTTCATCTTCTACGTTTTCTTGCAAATCCATTGATGTGCAACCGACATTCTGGTACTTTATATAACCTAGTTTTGACATTCGTTTTCTTGCAAATCCATTGATGTGCAACCGACATTCTGGTACTTTATATAACCTAGTTTTGACATTCTGGTAGGTACTTATATATAACCTAGTTTCTCACTCGGCGTAAAAAAATTGCTCTTCTATGAGATATTAGTACTTCATTAATATATCATAGACCATCATTCATAAACATAGCTGAAAGCCTCCCACAAATTTATAGTTATGTTACGTTCCTTAGCATATAGATATATGGTTAGATTTGTGATAATCTATAAGAATACTGAGTTTGATAGCATTTTTTGAGAGAAGTTCAAATGAGAATCTAGTAAACATTTCATTCCTTATGCCTTTTAATGCAGGACTATCAAAGACATTTATGATTCGTGTTGTACTCGTTCTCATCAGTTTGCTTGCATATAACAAGCATGCAAGGGCTAACCCTAGTTGCTGTGATGATAACGTCATGCAAGAAAGCACGAGAAAGGTGGACCACTCTGTGGTTATCAATGCATTGCCAGTTGGCTCTGATGTAATAACTGGTTTTTGTAGTGATGAAGAGGTCCTGGAAGAAACCTCATTTTTAAAATGCCTAAACTTAACTCTCATGGATCTCGTTAACAACACACCAAATGCAACAGACTTTAAATTTTCATCAGTACACAGTCTTGGAGAATCAACAACATATGGAGTAGCTTCATGTATCAGCAACATGACCATAGCAGAATGTAGAGATTGCCTAAAGTATATAGCCAATGAAGTATGGCTTCAATGTGAGAATTCTATTGCAGGAAACTTATTGATATCTGGGAAATGCGAAGTTCAGTTCCAAGATGTACCCATTACTTAAATAAAAAAAAATTCTGATTGTGTACATAATTCAAATGCTTATAATCTTGGTGATGGTTGTATTTATTTGCAAAGGTAAGATCTATATGGTAATTTTAGAAATAACAACATTGAAGCATGAACAACTAGTGAATTAGCAAAATGTTTGATTATTTCTTTCTATTTTTCAAGTTAGTGTTAAATGTAATTTGAAATTCCAACTTGCAGTGTTTGGTAACCCAATACTCACCATTCTCATTAGAATAAAACTACTAACAAATTTCCACTCGAATTATTTTGAGGTTTGCATATCGATGATCAATTTTGGGCGATTGTTGAAATTTGAATATGGATGACATGGTACATTAAACAAAGATGCCATCTACCTATTAAGGAAATTAAAATACCATATGAAATCCCATTATCCTGTACGATGCTCCCATCGTATAAGATCATGAGAATGCCTCATGTCGATTCGGTTAGTCGGCTCGAGGCCATCCACGCGATGTCGACTACTGGCTGGTGGTCTAAAGTTGACATGGAAGCAAGGATGTGCCATTGTCCCGTCTTCCCTAGGGCTTCCGCTTCAAGATATCAATATACAGAAGTCATAACAATGGGTTTGGCTGGCATAGAACAATGATAGGGGTAGTCTACTCCATCCGCCCCTCTTGTGCATACTTTGCAGATAGATAAAAAAGCCTCGGATCTCGACTGTAACCTGCTGGAGACATAGCCCTAAGGCTACTCCAGGGTTTCGTTTCACTCGGTCCGATGAGGCAAGAAGGTTTCTCCTTTCAAGAGGCATGCATCTTGCAAATGTAGGCAGCTAGAAAGACGAGGTCGCCCGCTCGTACTCAACCTAACTTCGCTGAGGTAAAGCATCACCTAGGAGAAGTCAAACCCATACCCTCTCCCAGTGGCAAGGTAGTAGGTCTAGCTAGCTATGGATCCTTGGTAGACCTGCACACCCTAGATCCCTCTACAAATGGAACAAGCCTCCTATTCTAAGCCAGTGAAGGCCCTTAGCCCACCATAAGGCGGGCTCTCTATGCACATACCGAATTGTGATGGGAATTAATGAGAAACAAAGCATCATACCATGATCATACATCACCATAACACTAGAACACGAGTTCTATTCTAATCTAATCCTAAGGTATACAAGGGTTAAAGTTCCTTAGTCAATCATGTTTTAGGGGTAATCAAGAACATCTATCACACTAACACATAGATGCAATTTAGCTTCTGTTTTTAAGCTAGGATTATCCTCAAGAACAAAGGCGCTACAGTAGCTCCTATGTGCAAGCTCTACTCGAGCTTGGAAGTTCGTTTGATCCCTCCGCTGATCATTAAAACCACCTTTGGAAACTCCCCAACCTAAGAAGGGCCCAAAACCTAAAATGTTTTAGGGTGGTCTCGTCCTTAAATAGCCTCAAAGGCCTGGCCATGCGGTTGGACCACACAGTCCCAATAACGCCCCTGCTGTGATGTTCCAGGTACTTGTACGCCCTTTTTGGGTATAAATACATGAAATGTCACTATGAATAATTAAAACTACATTTAATGTCATTAATTATTCATAAGTAAGATTAGCTATGCTAAAATGCTAATTAAAAAATAAGAGCTAAAAGGCTAATTAATTAACTAATATGTAACTGATTAGTTTAGGAAGGGACATCACACCAAATCGATTAGTTGCTAAAAATAGACTTAATCAAATTGCCCCCAATTTGCCCCAAATCGATTTGAGAAAGAGGAGCAGCTTGGAGGAGCTTGTTCAACCAAGATGAAGCTTGGAGGAGCTTGTTCAACCAAGATGAAGATAGAGAGCCTTCGTAATAACAACTCAACCAAGATACTAGTTAGTAGGATTAGTTACCTTGAGTTTCTAGATAGGAACTGACCCTTGGTTGATTAGATGGATGATTAGTTCTTATGTTGTTGAGCAATTGAGGTTATGAATGGATTAATGGTAGTTCTTTGCTGTATCTCTTGTGCTTGTGGGATAAGGGAGGGTAGAGACCTAAAAGGCTAATAGATTTATAGATGTTTCTAGCTTGAACCCCATTAATCCCAATATATGCGGCTGTGCATAGAGCCCACCTAGCTATAGATGCTATGATGTGATTGAGCACCAGAAAATGGACCTAATGGTGAAGTGGAAACGGGATCCAGCTGTGGTTGGCTGTCGTTTCGGTGTGCTAGGCTTATACTTGATCACTGGGTGTGGGCCGGGTATGGGTCTGACACCCCCTGGGTCAGATGGACTTGATAGGTGGGGGTGATCTCGATCTATGAACTTTGGGGGGTTAAGTTGGGTACGGGTGTGGGTCGTCTAATGGAGGCCATATTCTCTAGCCACACATGGAACCAGTATGCTCCTAGAAGGGACTTGTCCCATTCCTGCCTCATTGGACCAGGGAGATATGCAACCTAGAGTAGTCTCATAGGGTGACTCCATGGATTACGTCTTCGGAAGGCTACAATCACGCCATATAATATTTCAACCAATCTGCAAAGTATGCACCGGGGGGAGGGGGGCCATGGAGTGGAGGGCAAAAGTATGCTGGTGGGTATCAAAAGCATGCGTCCGGACGTATGCTTATAGCAGGGTTTTAGCCCGCTTAAAGCACCCTTGC
>JAANSK020027466.1:0-17903 GCA_011763485.2 Isoetes engelmannii
AAAAAAAGACAATACTTCCTTTAAAGAAAACTACATCTCAAAGAAAAATAACCACCTTTAAAAAAAAAAAAAAAAAAAAAAACTACAGCTCATTAAAAAAAACTACGTCATCTCTTTAATAAAAGATACCTTCACATAATGACATGTAGATTTTTCTAAACAACAACATATGGTTTTTTTTTACTGTTGTTTTTAAGCGTAGACCTAGTATTGGAGTTGTTGTGGAGCATACAGGATTCTTCTTACATCTAGGTGCAATGTTCCACTACTTCAAACTTGAAAAGGTCCCCAAATTTCAACTACCAGTATTGCTCGAGTTGTTCCATCTAGTGCAGCAGTAAGGTTAACTATGCTACGCAATGTATGCGTACCATAATTACGTCTTATTATGGCAATGGACGGAGAAGCATGACCAGCACCGGGGCTTGAATTTTGAGGAGCTGCTCATGTTTGGAGATGTACCACATTGCGTCTGGAGACTTCCACCTTTAGAGGGAATGGAGCTCGACATGTTTTAAAGCTGTACCACATTGCGTCTCCAGTGCTTCAAATCTAGCTTCTCTTTGTGCAATGGAGCTCAAACAAAAAATCAAGCGACAGTGTAACAGAGAGATGGCTAGAGAGAGGAGTTAGAAAGACCACTCCTACTAAGGGATGTAAGCTGCTAACGTTTGCGAATGCGATCATTGAGAGTGCGAGGAAACTAGTAGTATAAATGATGCAAGGAAATCGCCAAGGTGGACAAAGTAGATAAATGGAACGAGCATAGCAAGATGGATATTTAAGGCTTCTAAGGAAGTAAATAAATGGCAAAAGCATAAAAAGATGGATATTAAAGACTTCAAAAGATCGTGAGCGCAAATCTTCGAAGCATCAAAAAGGATAGTGGTACATGTCAAGTAGGAAACAACAATAAACGAAACATCGAGGTTCACTAAGCTGCATTGTCCAAGGAAAACAGTAATAGAGCACAAGGGATTCTTGTTACATCCAGGTGCAATGTTCCACTACTTAAAACTTGAATAGGTCTTCAAATTTCAACAACTAGTGTTGCTCGAGCAGTTTCTTCTTGTGCAGCAATAAGGTTAACTATGATACGCAATGTATACGTACCATAATTATGCCTTACTACGGCTATGGACAGAGAAGCATGAGCAGCATTGGAAGTTGAATTCTGAGGACCTGCTCATCTTTGAAGTTGTACCACATTGCATCTGGAGACTTCCATTCTTAGAGGAACCAGGATGTCCGTAGCCTCAAATCTGACGTCTCTTTATGTGACGGAGCTCAACAAACAAGTGACATTGACACAGAGAGATGGCTAGACAGAGGCATTGGACAGCCCACTCCTACTAAGGGAGGTAACAAGAATCCCTGGTGCCCTCTATTGTAATCCCTGAGAAAATGCTGTCTAGCAAGACATCATGCTAAGCCCCTGTGGGAACAGATGAACGTAGCAATGCAGCAAGTCATGCGCTGCCAATGTTCGCGAGTGTGATCACTGGGAGCACGAGGAAAGAACTAGGAAGGGCCTTAGCATTTCTTGCAATCGTAATATTTTCACAAATCATGTTATATTTTTTACGGATAGATACCTTCAGAACCTAGGGAAAATTTTCATAATTTACATGCACTATGTACGATCTCCTTTCTAGTAGAGGGTATATTAAGGTTTTAAGCTAAAAATGAGCCTCCAAGACGACATCCTGGTGGTCAAGAACTGGAATTGCTATCAAAATGCTAAAAAACTGTTGCATCTCCACTTGCAATCTACCGACACGATCGTAAAATAGATTAGAACGCTGGGCCCTTGTTTTCGACATGTGAGTTGGGTCCTTCCGTTCATCCAATATGTGTCGGATGTTTTCTGCCACTCGGCGTTGAACCAGACCGAGCACCTCCTTCATACCTTCTTCTAGAAGCTCCATAGACGGCGGAGATGATGTTGGTTGCGCTAAACCCAGCACCTTTATATCTTTTTCAAGAACATGTGTAGACTCAGAAGTGGTTCTTCTCGCCCCAGCAATCCCAGCCTGCAGACCTATAGAAGATGCAAGAGCAGTTTATTTAAAGGAAACTACTGCCTATCTTCTGTTATAATACGCAGTCAAGTATGATCGCCATGGCGATCCTTCGAAACAGGATAAACAAGAATTTTGAAAAATAACTCTGAAATAAAAACGTAGCTCTGATATTGAATTTCACAAATGATTTTGATAACATTGACAAAAGAGTACAGTCATTATTACAAACAGTTTGCGCTCATTCATCAGGATAAAGTAGGGACTTCACATCTTCTAGCTCTACTCTTGCCTTATAGAGGACAAAAGACGTATATTTGGCCATCGGCCCTCTCACTAGTACCTTAGTCTGTATTACCACGTCTGGATCTCTGGCTTTTCTCCATCCTGCAATTTTGCAAGAGATTGATTATATTTAAGATGATGGCTGCTCAACCATGCGATCCAAGAGATTATCTATTATACATTAGGGATATCCCATCAGGAGTCCTCACTTAGATCAAATTAAAGCTTCACAACTCACAACAGAGTAAAGAAACAACAAACCAAATGTTGATGGTTCTACTCGAATTCATCTCAGCGAAATATAAGGTTAGATTCTAAGCTGACCATAAATTTCGGTGAGCTTCATTCGCACTTCGCAGGAGCTCCGAACACAACAGACGAGAAATATAAGATGATTAGGGCAAAATGAGTTTTTGGGTGAACCTTGAAATTTTTGGGTTATAAAATGTTATGAGGCTCACTCTAAAAAAATTATTCAGCCTAGATCTTAAAATCAATTATCTAAAGCCAAGGAAATTTGATTAGCGCAAAATGACTTTCAGACCGCGGTAAAGAAAATTCGATGTCCAAAAAGCAAAAAATCATAGGCCATATTCATATGGGAAAATACAAAAACATTTTTCAACGCCAGAAAACAGTCACTAATAATGGACGTTAGAGATATGGGTATAATATACCTCAAGATGCCCAAACCCACCCTCCCCTAACGAATTGCCCCTTAACAAGGGGCAATCCAATAAATATCAACATCAATGCCAATCACATAATGAAATATCAAATTTATAAAAATAAAGTTACCCTTGATGTGTCAAATATCAAATTCAATATCAAGCACCTCAAGCATATTGCTATTGGTTATTTGACCAATGTCAACTCAAATGCCAATCACATAATGACTACCAATCTCAATTGATTCTAGAATGGAGCTCACATGAAAACGACAAAACTCATAGATAGGCTTCTCATTTATCTCTCAGCAAATTTTCAACAATGATGGATAGTGGCTAGCCACACACATGCGAGCTACCTACAAAGAAAAATAAAGGGAATATCCAATTATATAACTTGGACCCCAAAAATTACAATGCTAATAGATGTTACTTTTTGTACCTACCGAAAGCTTATCATCGGGATTAAAAAACCCCGCCTTTAAACAAAAGGCCTACAACAAAAAAAAAAAAATACTAATATCACAAAAAGTGGTTCGTTGTAGAAAACGTATATTTATATGCCTTTTTCACAATGGTTCTTATACGATTTAGGGCATGTATTTAGTTCTTTGTATATAGTATGTATTTGTAGAGTGCGCACATCATTTTTTTGTTTCTAGCAATTTCTCACTAAGGTCTTACCCATGTATGTATTTTCTTTGGTATACTCTACGGTATTTTCTTCTATGCTTGACATGCACACAACGAGAAGCCTTACCTTAGGGTTTCAAATGTGAAGCCCATGGTTTTTATCACGGAATCGTCGGTCGCCCATAAAGTTTTTGTTGATCGATCCAGATGGAGTGCTTTGCGCAGAAATCTAGTATGTGGGGTTTGTTTTTTTATCACGGAGTCGTCGGTCGCCCATGAAGCTTTTGTTGATCAACCCAGATGGAGAGCATTGCACAGAAATCTAGTATGTGGGGTTTTCAGCAGCTCAAGAATATCTTTCTATGATGGCTTAAGAGATCATAAACTGACGAAACAAAAGAGGGAAACACAATGATTTTTTTGCAACAAATTTCTTACTGCACCATGTCTTCAGAAGCGGCAGGTCTTCAGAACTTCGAACTGGCTGTGGAACATGGTTCTGCTTCAATTCTCTGTATCCTTTTTGCAGTTCCAGATCGGTATTTAGTGTTCATGTTCTTTCTTTTTCGTCCTGATATAGCAGTAAACAAAAGAGGGGTTTTGTGGAGGCTCCTTCCTGCCCAGATGAATAAATTTCTAATATGGTAGCTGAGGCGCTAAAATTGGCAAAGGAATTTAGTGCAAGAGGATGGCCTATTTTGGCCTTCGATATTCTCATGATCCTAGCAAATCTGAGCATCCTATCCTTTCCACTGCGTTGTTGGCATAGGAGAGGTAGAACTGGTTCCTGGTAATAATTCTAGACGTGTGAATTTGTATTCCTTTAAGCCTATGCCACTGCGAGGAATCTGGAGGTGAAAAACTATTGTTGATCTGGTAGTATTATTAAAAAACATATCAAAGTATGTCAGTATAGATTCATTTGGTAGTAAAGATGGTGTTAATCATGTATGACAGAACTAATCGTTGTGGCAGAATATGTTGTTCATGTTGTATGTGAATCTGAAATTTATCTGGTAGGAAATATTTTCTTGCTCACATCTTGACCCAAGTTTGACTACATCTTTCTATAGAGCTAAAAAGGCTTGAACATGATGCTGATGCTACAATCATGCCTACGGATTGCATAAAGGGATTTGTTGGAGCCATCCAAGCCAATGGATCCAATATAGTTGTAGACTGGATAAAAGGACAACAGCCTTGAGCAGGTATTGGATGATACAAAATGTATTTAGAAGACTTTTGGCTTCCTAACAGTTTTTAGGGACCATATTCTGGTGGTTGGATATGCACGGATATATATGAGCTAGACTTTGTATCTTTTGTTGATTTTGTAAGTGAATTGTTCCTAGGACATCTAATCTATGTATTTGTGTCATGTAAAGAACCAGAAAGCATCGTAGTGTCTTCTGGAAATAGCTTCTCTGTACCGGTTTTGAATCATCCCAATGCTTTTCTAGAATTCACAAGAAACTGTTTCAATGCTTCTGTTGGATTCGGCATGACCATAGCATTTCGTAAATGCCACTTTGCAATTTGTAACTTCTTTCTTCTACTCTTGGGCTTTGCCGTTTTCTCCATTCATGTGTCTCTCTTATGTACTACGTAATCAACGGGAGGGGAGGGATTCTGCCCTGTAGGGCCTCGAGGCGGCGCCGCCAGCCGAGGCGGTGCACGAGCGGCGGAGCCGCGAGTGCCGCCGAGGCTGTGCGTGCCACCGAGAGACCCTACAAGGGCAAAATCCCCTCCTCCCATTGATTACGGGACATAATCAACATTAGCTTCAAATTTCCAAGCAAAACTGCTGCTTTCAGTGATGAATCTGGATGAATCTGCTCTAAATCGGTTCTTATACAAATTTTAAAGACTAAAATCTAGAAACAAGCAAGAAAAATCTGTGAAAATTAGTCAGATCATCAAGCACACAAGAAAACTCTGCAAATATTTGTCCCGCAAACTCTGCATCAAGTAATCCTGCAAAACTCGGCATCAAGAAATCGCACAGGAATGCTCTTTTATATATAGCAACGGCTGCAACAAGGCCTTACATCTACTTCTAAGCAGAAGCCGATCTTCCATTCATCTTTCATGTGGATATGAAGCTAGCTTTAAAAGCCCTAAAGCAAGAAGAAAGATCTGCAGGATTAACATCGGAAGAAAAACCTGTCATTTCTCTTTCTTCTGTCTATAGGGCTATCTCTGAAGCCTTAAAGCCGGAAGAAGGATCCGCAAGAAGAAAGATCTGCAGGCTTGAAGCACCAGAACAAATATCTGCAGCGTCCATCACAGCGGCAGAGATGGTTTAAACCATTTGTATCAGAAGCGGCATCCCTTAATGCTCCTATCACAGTGACCTGTAGAAGAAAGGGGAAGGAAGGAGGCACGTAGAAGAAAGCCGAGTGAAGGAGGCGGCGCCGCTCCGCCAACACCGGCCAATCTTTCCACCTTGTAATTTTAAGGCAATTTAGGCGTAATTTGAAGCTAATGTTGATTATGTTGCAGGAATGGTACTAAGGAATATGATGCTGATTATCTAATTAGAGATGTTCCTGGCTCTCTTCATGGCTCATGGGTTTGGCAACATGAGCCACCTTCCAGCAAGGTCGATTGTGTAGAAGAGCTATTCTCGACCATTGCTTATCATTTCTATGCTGAGTCACCACCTTGTTGGATAGGTTTCATGCATTTATCCTTGCCCTTTGTAACTGAAATTCTCTACTCTTTATTATGGAATACACAAAACTTCAATTTATTTTTGTGAGATAGGCATCTCAAATTCATGTATGGGTAGAGATTACTTGTAGAGATTCTATCCTTGTATATTTTTTAGGTATAGACCCCTTGACAAATTTCGTATATAGCTCATAGAAATTCCATCCAAATTGTAATGTCTAATGTTTGGCCTCGAAGGGGCCGCCGAAAAAATTCCTTACAATATTTCTCACAACATTTGTACTAATACCGTACAAGATCCATACAAACTTGACAAACCATTGAAAGGCGTATTTATCATTTTCAAAAATTGAACCATTGAATTAAACCCCCCAGATCCCCAGTTGTTTATGCTGATATTTGCGCAGGGCGTCCAGCGGTTGGCGAAGAGCCTCATACACATATGCATGTATTTGTATACAAAGCACATCGCAACCTTTGATTTTGTGCCGTATTTGAAACTGTCACTCAACTAGAACTTACTAAAAAACGAGTCGCGCTATTCATGAAAGCTAATACCAAGCTAATACTCGGGAGAGCAAGAAGACATATGGTTCTGGCTGCTCCTTCCAGCCAAGATAGAGTTCCATACATATTCATCGAACCAAGACCTGCACAAAGAAAACTGAAGATATGGTTCCTAGAATCTATTTCCAAACAAATCTGCTGCAAGAGTAGGAGTCTTTTAATTTCAACCGGGGATGCCAAGATGGAGTAGAACGACCACAACACCGGATGGGCAGAGGGGCCCTTGTCGTAGTTGCAAAAATAAGAAAATGATTCAGGCCAATTTTTCTATTTATTTTGCAATCTTCGGATCGATAAAGCATAGCCGTTAGATCAGATCAATCAAGAAATCGTCAAGATAAATTTTGGTTAAAGACACACATGGACACACTAAGACTTTGTAAAAGATACAATTCCAAATCATGTAGAGATATAAAAGGGCAATCCTCCATGAATTACTTGTTTTATCTTGATGGTCTTGGTGAACATTCTATTCTACTCTATTTTTATTGCCGACCTCCTTGGCTTTGTGTTTATGGCTAACTAAACCAATTGTAAACTCAGAGAGTCGGTACGTAAGCCTCAACTTGAGATTCATTATTTCATTCTGTCAACATTCTTTGAAAAAAGAGTCATCAATAAAACAAAGGAAATATGCTGATCAGCGTTGGGGAAACTCCAGGGCATAGGCATCTTTTCCGTTTGTGTTTTGCAAATCACCGTCCGCCGTGGAAAAGTGGCGGAACCTGTTCCGCCTAAAAAATCTTGAATTTAGGAAATTAGCCGGGAACAAAAGCTTCAACCGGCATTTACTACATGTCAGCTGTCGGATTTATTGCAGTGCGAAAGGGAGGGAAGGATATGCATACCAACCAATTTCTTGCCTAAAAACACTCTGCTGTGGATAAAAAATGCTTCTGCTTTCAAAATTTCCTCGCCTTGAGCACATCCGGGGGTCCTTTGGCTTGAAACAAGAGCGGCCTGACTGAAACAAGAGAGGACTGGAGAATTGGCGGAGCTCTTCTAGCAGCTAAGATCCGCCCATTGGGATCCTTACTCTATTCTGATGAGAAGAGGTTAGTATATTCTATTCTTTTGTGGCTCGCCATTCTGTATTTTCGCAAAGCCCTGTTGCATGCTGTAAAGATATAGTGGGAGAATGCGTTTTGCCATAAAAAATATTTGCAAAACCATAAAGAACAAAAAGGGCTTGCACAGGACGGTACCATTACTACTTGCAGCAGAGTTCAAATCCGGGATGATAGGAGCAAACACTATTACTGCTGGAGTTGCAAAATTCTCAAATTAAACAATGAATTCTCCGTTTTGAGTGAATCTATTCATTTCCTCTATGGAACTATGTTTTGAAGAAGCATGCTGGAAGGTAACTGTTTAACCTGGGATAACAAACTAGAAACATTAGATGGCACTGCGATTTCTAATCTTTCAAATTGCAGCAGTTCTCTATAGAATCAGCAACCTCATTGGGTTGCATTTTGTAAATTGTATTCGGCAAGAACTGTTCAGGATATAAATCTCTCCAGGATATGACAAAGAACTCGTATAAGTTGCACTTTCTTTTTTATCACGTTAGTTTGATCTCTGGAATCAGCATCCTTAGCTTTTTTAGTCATCGTGAAAATCATCCCTAGTTCTTTCAATCCTTCTGAGAAATTCAATGTGTGGTCTTATGTGCAGTTGGTTCATGGTGTTGATCAGAATTCCTTTTTTCTTGATGTTTGATTTGTTTTCACTTTCAAGTCATTATTTGATATGATATTACAGCTATGGAGTGCTCTGTTAAAAGTGGTAATGAATTAGTTTCAAACAGTTTTGAATTTTTTTTGTTTTGTGCCGGTTGTGCATTTTGTTTGTAGGAACAAGTCGGTTCGAAATTTTAAATTCCGGCTGGGTGAAAAAACTACAGGAATTTTTCCGGAAGGAGGAAAAAGGTTTCCCCAACGCTGATGCTGATGCGTAGTGAGCCCATTGACCATAATAATTTGCCACAATGCAGGTTATAGAGAAGAAACACTACGGAACAAAAAATAAATAAACATAGTATTATCATGTTTTTCACATGTCCTAATTACTTCACATGACAATGGATTGCTTAATATAATTGCTTCTACGTGCACATCAAACATAATACAAGCATCAGTTATTTAGTGCATACTTGATAAAATATTGCGCAGATGCTAACTTCACTGGTTCCAACAGAGGCACATGTTAAGAATAACGAACATTAAGGATATACACTTGAAGAAAACTTGCACCGAGGGAAGCCCACCTTTGAAGGCATTGCCTCAACCATGTGGCCATGCTGAACAACAGTTAACATTAATGGCATAATCCTAACCACATGAGAAATCTCGTTAGAAAGCATGGCAAATGTCTTATTCTCAACTCTGTAGATAAAATATCTATTTCTACACATTAAAATAAAGGGAGTCTACTACATGATTTCTCCCATGATATCCACACATTTGGTGGAGGATGCCCCAGTGGTTGACAACTTGCTAGCCGAAGTTGGGCGTAGAGGTAAAGAAAAGAAAAATAGAATAGAATTAGAATAACATTTTTATCGTCCACGAAGGCCAATTGGCCCATGGGACAAAGACAGTATAGTATTGAGGAAAAACAAAAGTTAGAAATATACGAGGATAAGTGAGGAGTGCAATGGATTGGGAAAAGCATAACAACAGAGCTGAGAATGTCTCGTAGCTCTTAACCAGGATGGTGGAAAATGAGGGGGTGGCAGACCAAACATTCAGGAATATTTCCCCAATCTAATCCAACAACCACTCACTTACGTATTGCAAGTGTGCAACTTGGCTAGTGTGCAAGTGTGTAATGGAAAGATCCTGCCACATGGAGAACACCGTTCTTCTCTCTCTATGTATCTGTATGTATGCTTGTCCCTTTCTCTTTCCCATGTTCTTCTTCATTGTCACTCGTACGTAAATATCAGTCATCTTATGATACGTGGATGATTGTGTTCTACACAGATAGATTATATTTTTTATATTTTCTCTCTCTGGCCGCCACTAAAAAACTCAAGTCAATAATGCGAAGAATGAGCTATATTGGCACATGGTAAATCATCTTCATCCAAATAGAAAATTGGTTGAAATAGGGTGGCTAAGCATAAAAACGATTAAATTAACGAGATTTTAAACATTCGAGAATCCGGGACGTGGCACTGCAATGGTCACAAAAGAATGTGAATCAGGAGTAGGGCAACCAACCGTGTTCACACATGTTACTAACTCTAGGTGATTATATAAGTGAAATGTAATCACTCCAGTTAGAGCGCATGGTCTGGTGGGAGGACAATAAAAATTAATTCAATTCAATTCTCGTATCAATATCTCACGATATCAATTGTAATGCATAATTAATTCCGCATTTAAATATTCTTACAATTGGCCTAACTTATAGATGTCCACATGAATACGAATACAAGTCTGTATAAATACAAGTCTGCATGTAATGGACAGATATTATGTCGAAAACTACGTGTATATTATTCTACAGAAAATCAAGTATATGCTACCTAGGCTAGCCAGGGCTGGCTGGGGACAGAATTTTTAAGGAAGAGAAATGCTGGAACTGCAGAACACAGTATTAAAATAAAGGGCAAACGAAGCAGAGGGAACAGAAAAATCTGAGTTGATGCAGAGGTGATGCAAACCTGGGCCACTCGTTTAGATTTGTTTTAGGTGTTAATCCGGTAATGGAAATCTGTTTTCTTCTGAGTCTTATTTTTTTCAGATCCGACATTCCGGCAAGTTGGGTATGGTGTGAAGGGACCACGTGCATTTGACGCTTGGGCAGGCCCAATTCCGGTGGATTGGCTGGCAAAAAAGTGATTGCTGAATCTGCCCACATGGATGTATAACAGCGGCAGGCATTATGGCTATGGCTATGGCCTCTGCAAAGCATCCTCACATGGCTTTTCTGTACTGTGCTGCACTTCAAAGCTAAAGCTTAGCTCCTAGGCTACTTAATCCTTTCCCTTTGCCGGATTCATAGCCAAACAAAAAATAAATAAATTTCTTTGCAGAAATTTTTCAATTCATCCCAGTCCGAGCCATCGCCGGAGCAGTGCAGTATCCGGCAGTAAGAAAAGGAGATCTGGGCGGAAAAGCAAACAGAAAAAAACAGAACCCAAATTGCACAAACTGAGCTGATCAACGTATAATAATGCCTAGCTACTTTTTTTCTGATCTGCCCACTTCCATATGTTTCTATCAATCTGAAGAATGGCTGCGTCAACAGTACCTCCTTCTTCCGGTCTAATTAGATCGCCCATTTGCATTGGCCGCACCGATAAATCAATCTAGACAAAACCCAGTACCGCTATATAAATGGGGGCTCCGAATCTGCCCGAGCTTCTCAAAAACAGAGTATATTTGCTTGGATTGCTCACAAAACAGTTCGCAGGAAAAAGTTTTTACAATTGTTAAATGCTTCTTTTGGGCGGAATAGAAAGAAGCAGGCATATAAGCGAGCGGGATATAAGCATTTTGGGCGACCTACTTGCGATCCCTTTATGCATTAATCGCCGGATTCCAACTCGCACTTCCTTTTTGCTTGTGTCGTATCACAGACTTCGGTCTGAGAGCCAGATTCAACCTGATTAGAGGGCTCCGGTCACAAAGCCCTGTTCATTTGAGCTCTTCTTTAATCAGCAAATTGGCCTGCCATTTGGTTAGTATAGTTACTTGTGCAAAGGGGGTCTTTCATTTTCTTATTGCTGCGCCTTTTGCTGCTGCCATTTGCCTCTGTGACGACTGATTTCATATTGATCCATGCTCTGTTTTTGTTTCAACCCAGTTGGGCGCTTACCATTCTAACAGAAACCCCATTTGTGCTCAAGCCTATGGGCGCTGCATGGAAAATCATCAAACACAAACAGGGCCCTCTGGGGCTTTTGGTCAGGCCTTAGGATCTACCGCCGTACCAAGTGTTCGTCTTCTGTCGGAATGAACTTATTTACTTCCATCCTCTTTTTTTAAGTCTCTGATCTGATACAACCCATCCTTAATCTCTAAAAACTCTTCTGCTCTGTCTTGGCTTGACTACCCAGAACTCAAACTTGTAACGTGATCTTCTACCAGTAATTGCTATTTGGTTAAGCTCAAGATAGTGTTCTACGAAGTGGGTGCCTATTCTGTGGCCAGAACAGAGTTAGTCTCTTTTCTTTCCTATACGGTTTGGCAGATAAATTCACTTAACTCTTGAGCACTATGTGCACATCTGGTTCGCCGGACAACTCCCAAGGACCAAGTGTAACATCTACAACACCAAGCCAGGGGGCTCCTTTGGCGCAAGGCATGTCTTCCTCACAGACTCCGGAGACCTTCAATTTTCAGTACGTTACTCCAACCTCTTCCGTCCAGATTCGTTCTTTATATTTCTTAACCCTTGTACTGTTTTCATTCCTTGCGCAAATTAGACTCTTTACGTTTCTTGTTTGTTCATTTCTCATGATGCGCTTCGTTTGTGTTGCAGATGTTCAAATGTTCAGCCTGGAACAGGTAGGTTCTTCACAGATCTTATCTCAGGACAGTCTAGAAGCCATAGCATGTCTCTATCCGGTCAGTATGATGTTCAAGCTCCATATCCAGGCTCTTCTTCTATGCTTGAATCTGCTGCTTCCTTTAGCTCAGGAAAGAAATGGGTTGCTAATGGTAAGGAAGGCCTTACTGAAGTGGATGCAAGACTTTTGCTTCCTGACTATAGCTGTTCTTCAATTATAGAGGAGCAAGGGCCTGGTCAGAATTATCTTTCGGAGCATCCTCGCCTCCATGGCAATCTTCTGCGCTATAACTCTGCGCCTAGCACTATACTATCTAACTCTGAGGCTTACAGAGAACAGGACCTGCATCAGGGATCCAGATCTCTTAATGAGAGCTCTCAGAACAGTGCTCTCTTGCCTTCAATGTTTGGAACTGGTCTGCCTCCTTTGCCTAATCCAAATGCTTCTACTAGTGACAGATCATATTCTGGTAAGCAATGTGAGATTGGCTTCTCAAATCAAAGTTCCGCCTCCACCAATGTGACTGCTGAACATTCCCTCATGGGATATGGACGAAATATGGATGTCTCTAGTGGTAGCTTCAATGGCTTCAGGATTGCATCCCTGAACCATCAGATGAATAAAGCTGAGAATCTGTTTGGAAATCCAATAAGCAAAGGGAATTTGTTGCGCCATAGTAGTTCGCCCGCAAGCTTGCTATCAAAGCTGGAGACAGAAGGACAAGGTCTTTCAGGAAGCAGTGATGATGACCTAAGTGACCATGATATAGGAGATATGAAATTGCCTGGGGATGTTAAACTAGGTGGATCTGGAGATGGCACACATCCCCTTTTTAAAAATTTGCAGAATGGTGGAATGTCTATGAGGAAGCGCTCGCGGGATGATTCCCCAGAGAGACAGGTATGTGACCCCTTTCTAACTTTGTTGATCAATTGTGGTCGGTAAATGATATCATATTTTGCAGTTGGCCAAAAAATTCATATATGTGGTTATGTCCAGCAGAGGAACTTACTGGAGCATCATACTTCACCAATGCTAACCAGGCACATGAGCTTGCCTGTCTCAGGAAGAACAACTGTTCCTCTACTAGCAGAGAATTTGCTGCAAGATTCTGTTCCTTGTCGTCTTCGAGCAAAGAGAGGTTGTGCAACACATCCCCGAAGTATTGCAGAAAGGGTATGTACCTCCTAAAATGAGTAAATATGCTGTTTCAATGTAGTTTGCCAGAAGTGTTGGACTTAACATTCATGAAGTCAGCATTGCATTTTGTGCAGATTAAGTCTTTTTTTCCATGGCATATCATTAAACCAGTGTTTCTCCCAACTATAGGTCCGCAGAACCCGTATTAGTGAGCGAATGAGGAAGCTGCAAGAGTTGGTACCTAACATGGATAAGGTTCATATTGCACTTCTATTTGTTACTGTTTGGAAAAATTAAATTGATTTCATCTTAAAGTGGATAAATCTTGAATGCAACAGCAAACAAATACATCAGACATGCTTGATGAAGCTATTGTGTATGTGAAGTTCTTGCAAGAGAAGGTGAAGGTATGACAAGGACCAGCTCATGAATCAGGTTGAAAATTTTACTTTTATGCATGGCTGCTACAATTTCTTTGATGTTGCAGGAACTTAATAACTGTCGAACAAAATGCCAAGGTTTATGCAAAAGTGACTCCAATGGCGGAGATCAACAATGATATAAAAGAAAGCTATGATGGCATGCACATCTCTTTTCAGGAAGATCTTTATTGGGTAATTAAGTAAATTTCCCATAGATCTTTGCTATACCTGTATGTTGGTGTAATATTAGCATTTTGTGGCTGTGGAAGAAGGGCAGGGTGGATCTTTTAAGATACGCCATGGGGCACGCTTTTGTAATATGGCGAGTCAGTCATTTCAGTAATAAGAAGGTTTTGGTGGCCACACCACTAGCAATGGTCTGTAGATTCTTTATTTCAAGGATGAAATGTATGCAAGGAGAATCTCCTGCTATTTGAAATTAATATAAGTAAAAAAAAGAAGGGATGAGCAGAAGATGTTAAACAAGGTATGGGAAAGAAGCCAAGTCTGGATGCAAGATGAAGACTGTTATGTGTGGTTGGTTTCTTTGATGCAAGCTTAAAACAGAGGTGCATGCATGAACCACAGAAGGAAGCACAAGAAACAAATTGGTAAATAAAACAAGTGGAAGACATGTGGAGGAAGAAAATAATCTGCAAGTGGCTGTGTAAAAGGGTTCCACCACTGTAGAGGACTCCTGTGATCAGCCCAGCCAAGAGCTCAAAGCAAGCTGCATCCAGTCTGCTCTTTTGCCCTTTTCTTTTATTACTTTTATCACCCAGTGACTTTGATATTGTACCAGATGAAGTAACAACTTGTAATATCAGGTCTGATGTACTTTTACTTATTGAGTAACTATGGCATGTTATCTCTTTATCTCCCCCAATGTAATGCTTTTGACCTTCCAGTTATATTATCATATTTCCACTGCATGCCAGCTTTTTTGTTCATTATTTTTCTGTATGCCATATTTGTCTGGAAAGTAAGACCTATGGATATGTTAGTGTTGGATTTATGTGCTTTTAATAAGGTACATGCATGTTCCCTATAATACTGAAAGCTTGGGCCCCAGTATTGGATTGTCCAAAGAGAAGGTTGGGCTTTTGTTTGACAAAAGAGTGGCACTAGTACCCCTTTGTCAATATTGGACTCCATCATGGTTGATTGCAACAACATTCATCATTGCAAAAAGCTTTGAGTGAACATCTTTTCCACCCCAAGCACTTAAGTTCTTACCCCAACCACCATGGAAGATTTTCCAGCTAAAATCTCGACCATATATTGCGAATATTGGATTTTACAATTGCTCAATCACACTATGCTTGATTTCATTGCCTTATGCATGTCCTTGTCTGGAATAACCACATTATGCATGTCCTTGTCCTAGAATAAAAGTGATATTTCATGATCTTATCTATTGACCGTGGTTATAAAGTGGCTGCAAATTTAGCAAATTTAGCAGTGCAACAAAAATAAAGAAATAAAACATAAGGTTTTCAAAATAAAGAGTTAACAAAGCAACAAAAATAAAACAACAAAGTTTTCTAAACAAACTTTGTTGTTCATTACATGCCATGTCACTTCTGCTTCAAAGATTCTGATCAAGAACTACAAATGCCTAAAAATTTTCTTCACATATTTCGCGTTGAGTTGTTTATAATAGGTGTTGCTGTTCTTTGAAATTCCATGGAGATCGCGTGATATGTTCTAGCATCTATGCTTTTACAGTTGCACCTAACTATATATTACGTCCTTTAGTTTCCTTCAAGCATGTGTGCATGCATTTGCTTTCAAAAAACACCCACTAGGAGAGATAGAATTTGTGTATTTGAAATACATATTAGTCCTTGAAAGAAAGTTGCTTTTATTTTGATAAATAATTAAAATATGAATGAAGAGTAGCTAAATAAAGCAAAAAGTATCGATCAAGATACGAAATCTAGACCCAACCTTGAGTTGAACTTACTGCACTGAAATGAACCAATGTTTCACATTGATCAGTGGAGTAAGTTCAAGATCATTAGACCATGCCCCAAAGGTCAAGTTTCGTTAGGTTTGTTTTCAAGTTGTTAGTCTTCACAAAAGCAGGTAGCAAATCGGATTCTTAAAGAGGTTCTCTTCTATCAACATTGTTCAGTAATTAGATAGAACAATGAACAAATAGAACAATGTTGATAGAAAATAACCTCTTTAAGATTCCGATTTGCTACTTGCTTTTGTGAAGACTAACAGCTTGAAAACAAACCTAATGAAACTTGACCTTTGGGGCATGTCCAATTGTAGGACTTTAAACCATAGTTACCCGGAACGGGAACGTGGACCTGAAATCCGGAACGGAAACGGGAACAGAACGAGAACGACCAACATTCGAATTTTTAAAATTTGAAAACGGTTTTGGCATGCCCTTTGTCTAATGGTCATTGTGGAACACTTAGAATTTAAAAAGGATTCGTGGAGACTGCTTGGTAGATGAAACCATATTAAACCACTCCATAGATGCTTAGTTTATTATAAAACATTATATTTAAGATTTATAAAACATAGTATTAGTACATCTATAAGTCTAACACAATAGAAATATAAAGTAACAAGAGATATATATATAAAAACGATCATAGTTTTTGAACTAAACTCATGTTTGTCTCTCTCGCATAATCCAACAACTGAGACTCAAGATTCAAGATTAGAAACTAAGATTGAGATTAGAGAATGAGATTAGAATACGTACAGGGAGCTTGAGCAGTAGGACAAGTTGATGAGCAAGTCATTTTAATGGGATCAGAAGGAAAATAAAAAAAAACACAGATAAGAATAGAATAGAATAGAATAGAATAGAATCCAAACCTTTGTTTGTGCTTCCCTTCCCGCTGCAATGATGTTAGTCTCAACAACGGTCGATTTCAGGAGCAGACGCCATCTCACTCATCAGCAGCAGTTAATTTCGGCAGCTTCAGATAGAGCAGTAGTCGATTCCGGCAAGCTTTAGATGGCCGCCTCCCGCAATTCTTACTTTTTTGTGAGGGACGTGCCTAGCCTGTCCCCACGTTGGACAAGCCAACATGCCGCTCAAATACTAAAACTAACTTATTCCTCATGAATAGATAATCACCACCTGATGGTAGCCAGTGGGTTTTGAACCCTGGGGGGGCACACCCCAACCTTATGAATCAATCTTCTACGATTCGCGCGAAGCACGAGTCTAAGGAAAGTCCCTACCTTCAAGATTAATCTAACAAACAAAAATTTGCCACGCTGGATGTCCTAAAGCTTATTTTCCATTTTGTATTTGTAGAATCGCTACAAATACATTTCGTATTTATGTCCACGAGCAAGGCTTAACCATGAGCCTCACCAAAACTGGGGACAAGGCACTGTAGAGTGACATTCCTAAAGCCACCCTGTTCAAGGATTTCTACAGGTTGATCCACAGGTTCGACCATGTCCTCCCAATCCTTGAAGACCATGTTTCTGGATGTGCCCTGCATCCTTCGGCAGGTTTAACAGATGACGAACGCCATTCCTACATAGCTGAGGTAGTCTTCATAAAACTAGCAATACATTGTTACTTACTATGCTGTGTTCCTAACATTTTTTCTCCTCGCTTTTAATTTCTATTTTGTGGTCTTTGAATCGCGCTGCGCGCGGATATTAGGCGGAATACAGAAGAGACAATAGAAGGTGGACTTCACCCATAAAATGAAGCCTGACAACACATATTATTCTCCTCCACAAGAAATCAATCAAGTAACAGCACATAGAGCAACATAGTTGCGGACATAATCTTCATCCAATTTACTCACATAATGTTTAATCTATCAACAAAACAAGGTACATACATAGTCTTCTTAAGACATACAAATAGAATGTACATTCCTTAAATAAGAGTGACCATCCTAACCTTTACGAGGCATATTGAAGTGATCCAGAAGCAGGAGAAGTGCTCCAGAAGCTGAAGAAGTGCTCGGGAAGC
>JAANSK020027577.1:0-17899 GCA_011763485.2 Isoetes engelmannii
AAAAACATACCTTTTTTCGAGACTTTTCCTGGCGCCATCGGGAGCTTGACCTTGTCGCCGATCGCCAGAAACCGGAACCGCTAGGCACCAGAAACTGGAACCGCTAGGCACGCGTTTGCATATACTTAAATATCTTAAGACCTGCTACAATTGTTGAAGTTGGGTTTGGAACATCATTAACAATGTGTAAACCTACAACAAGGTGAATATTATAAAACTAATATGCCTTTCAATAGTAAATAGATGAAGAATAAACACACAAGATACCTTGCGGTGCATGAGTAATATTTCTACTAGTAGAAGGCATATCAGAGGCATCCTTGGACAGGAGCTTCCCTTCAATGTGCTCTTGTTGCAATGTATAAACATCTTTACAATTACAGAGACCCTTTTATCAAAAAAAAATTTCCAACCCATATATTGATTTGGAAACTTACCACAATTTGCTTCAAAAAAAAAAAGAGAATAAAATATTGAACTAGAAAACTTCTTATGCAATTTAACTACACTTGCATTTTTTTGCCAAGCATGAGCAAGAGCGTAACTCTTATTATGAATTCATATTTCCAAATGCATCCTAGCCATGAAATTGTGGCATAGGGTGCACTCAAGCCATGACTTTATGGCAAAGTTGCACCCAAGCTATGAATTCAAGGCATGGGCCACACCCAAGCCATGTTTCTTGGCTAAGAGTGCTTGGCAGGTATGAATTCATGGCAAGGGAACTCTCCATGTAACACCCTAGGAAGGCGCCACCCTACTTGCTACTATCAAGCAGTAGCCAGAATGCGCGTCCGACGTGCCGAGCAAGACACCTCGTAGGCTCCCACCTGTAATCGAGATCGATCACAAAAAGGTTCAGAGACAAACGTCAGAGTGCATCATCCACAATCATGGCAACCCACAAGCCAAGAGTGCGCAGCATAATAGCGAGACTAACATACAGAACTACCTAAGGCTCTGGTTAGTCCCATGGGAGTCCTATAGGTTCCAAGCTCTCTTGAAGACGGAGTCTTGGCAAATGACAAGGCTAGGCCTAATGTTAGAGAAGGCTACGGGTCCACATCCAACTGTCCCTCCTGCACACACTTGCAAAATAGGATCCACTGTACAATGCCGAGGCAGTTCCAGGCTGGGGTACTAAGAACCACCTGAACCCTCCAGGTGCTCCCTTTCTCGGGACAGAGCCCATAATGTCCCCCTGATGAACCAGGATCCTGCGGGAGATCTAATCTAGGCTATGTTAGGAAAGTCATGGTGAGATCATCCTCTGGATGATCCCCTCTGGCGACTTTAACCTGAATCCGGGGTTTCCCTGTGTTTCATACCACAGTACCGTGCCCCCAACAGGAGGTCCCCTACCATACCTTTCGGTGATGGCACACAAATCACGACCGGTCTAGGGCTCTCTAAACGACCAACCCCATCACCTCTCCCAGGGCGGTTCGAGTAGGACTTCCCCGTCGACACGTCCAGATGCTAATATATGTACGCATAGACCTTACCATGAAGCCCTCGACACAATACTTGGACCACAGGTCCTCCTTGGTCTGCAGGCCGAAAGGATCAATCATAACTCTAGGATTCTAGTATCCACAGAGCAAGCAGCTGTAACTAAAGCATACAATTGCCTTTTCCGATCAAAATTAACCTAGGCATTCTTCATCACAGAATGAATGAAAACCTAATCATTCATCTACAATCAATCTGAACTTGATTAAACTAATCTCTGCCAATTTCAGAATTGAAACCTAACCATTTACTTAACTTGCATTCTTCCAATTGAATATAAATCCATTCATAATCAGGAGATAGGCTTTCCTCAGCCATCAGAGACAAAGATCAGGCACTCAAGCACATAGTAGAATGAATTGCCTACCTTATGCGCTACTCCGGAAGATCTAAACTACCGTACCTCCTTCCCACGACCCCCAAGCAGCTATTGGCAGGGTGCAATAGGTTGAAGGCATGGTATCAGGCTCTAATTGCCCTAGGACAAGTGCCATTTTTAGAGGTTGGAGTGTTGGAATGTTGTGAAAGAACATAACACAATTCAAAAACTGGCTATTTTCTTAGCATGAGTCAAAATAAAATATGCAAAAAACACATATTTTAAATAAAAGTGCTTTTTTGGGGGCTCTAACATTTTTTTGTTTTTAAGGACATGAAACATATTTCATTAAATAAATCTGAAAATACATCTTTGAGAATGTTCAAATGAAAGAATCACAGAAAATTATACCACTTGACAATCATACAAGAGGCCTTTTCTCCACAAGCTCTCCTATCACTCTAACTTCCATTTTTCAAATACTTCAAGTATATTTGTTTGTCGCATACGCATCTCATGAATATCACTGATGGTAGAGCCTTATCTTAAAAGAGGTACGATGTAGTATTACAAACTGGTAATGGACTTCTTGAGATTGCTTTGCAGCCTTGGAACACTTATCAAATTGAAAGGAGCCAAAAGATACAACAATATCACTAGATGAAGTGTAAGCCTCAACCACTTTTTTTGCCGCCTTATTTTGTCTCAATGCTGAATGCATCGCATTTCTTTTGAGAAATGGAAGCAGGATTATTATTAAGCAAGGAATATTAGGAATCTAACATTTTTAAGTAAGGTATCTTAAGAATATATGAATGCACTTTATGTTCGAAGTGCATTCATTCCGTCACGCTCTTTATTGTGACATGTCATCATATGGCACAATAATGATGCAAAATGACTAAAGGGGCTAAATTATGAGTTTGGACACCATTGGGCAGTAGTGACATGTGTCACCAATGTTGACCTTGACCTTTAAGGGACTTGCTATCTTGGTCAAACAGTGGCCAAATTGGGTGATCTTGGCAGTTTCTCGCATAATTTAAGGAGTTTGGCTTGGGATAGGTGATATTAGCCAATTTGGAGTTGTTGTCAATGGGATACGGGCGCCAGTAGGGACATGCGAGCCTCTAGGTAGTCTGCTCTTGATTTTGTAGGATAGTTGTCCCAAGCTCTGAATCTGTAGCCGAATCTCTATCCTAGGTAGGGTTGGGCAATCCAGGGGTCGTGGGGGAGGTTCATCCATAGCGCGTAAGTGGTAGGTAGACTCATGCTTTTGGCTATATGATTGATTGCTCTCTGTCTATGATGGCTTGCAGAGCCTATCTCCATTACGAATGATGATTCAGTTTTGCCCAACGGATGTGATGGGGAGGTGGTCAATGCCTTGGTAGATGACCCAAGTTAAGCGCGCTTCGGTGGGAATAGAACTGGGATGGGTGACCCAGTCCCGCCGAGCCGGTTGGCTTTGGAATGCTACGCGTGTTGCACCGATGATCCCCGACGTGGCAAAACGACCGGCTGGTGAGTACTCATGTTGTTCTGACATTTGTGGGGGATCACATCCCCTATCTGTCGGTAGGATAAAAAATACTTGGCTTTGGCCAAGACAAAGGTAAAAAGTTAAAGTTAAGCCCAACGACCCAGGAGAAGATCCCTAAAATGGTTGGGCAACGGCGCTTGGCTGGTGACGCAGAAATGCGATGCTCCAAGTGTTGTCCCTGGGTCCAAACCATCCTAGGTCGGGATTGAATCCCTAACCACAAAGTGAGCAAATATCCCAACAGTTTTGCCCAACGGATGTGATGGGGAGGTGGTCAATGCCTTGGTAGATGACCCAAGTTAAGCGCGCTTCGGTGGGAATAGAACTGGGATGGGTGACCCAGTCCCGTCGAGCCGGTTGGCTTTGGGAATGCTAGGCGTGTTGCACCGATGATCCCCGACGTGGCAAAACGACCGGCTGGTGAGCGCTCATGTTGTTCTGACATTGTGGGGGATCACATCCCCTATCTGTCGGTAGGATAAAAAATACTTGGTTTTGGCCAAGACAAAGTTAAAAAGTTAAAGCTGATGGCTTGCAGAGCCTATCTCCATTACGAATGATGATTCAGTACATCTCAATTATGTGGAGCAGGTTATTTAGTTAAGGAATGTTATTGTTATTACTAGATGAATGCTTAAGTTCGTCTACTAATAGATGAATGATTAAATTACATTCAGTCACTAGATGAATGACGTAAGTCAATCCGAAAAGGCAAGTGAAATGCTTAGTTTAGTGGGAATGCTTGCTCTGTGATGCATATCATGTCCTAGGCTTTAGATTAGAATCCTTCGGCCTGCAGACCAAGGGGGGCCTGGGCTTGGATATGGTATCAGAGGCGTCATGATACGATCTACCCGTACTTATGTTAGCTTCGGGACGTGGCCTGGCATCGGACCGTTCATCATCCCGGTAGTGGTGAAAAAGGATGGTGGTTCGGGGAAATGCCAGCGACCGATCGTGAGTTGTGTGCCAGTCTGTCTGAAGGGTTGGTAGTGACCTATCAGGAACGGCCTGTGGTATGAAACACAGGTAGGCCGGTTTCAGGTTAAAGAAAAATATAGATGCTATAGCAAGATTGAGATATGTTAAGGCGAGGATGACTATTAATTGTAACAATTGAGCCAAAGCTTGTTGACAGCCTTAACCTGCTCTCCCCAAAAATGTAGATGCCCTAGCAAGATTAGTTATGCCAATCCTATGTTATCATTGATTTGTTGGTGTCAAAAATAGTGTCGAGCAACATCTAAAGTAACTAGCATATTAAAAAGGAACAAGCACCAATAGTCTAGACTTGATAGCTCTCAAGGCCTGCAAATTAAGGTCTCATCATGTGCAATGTACCCTCTGATAACCTAGAGAACCAATCAACTTATAGTGTTCACTAAATTTCAAATCAATTACACATTGCAAGGGCGAATAACCTTTATAAGGCACGTAAAGGACGGCTGGACCCAATCCAGCCGTCCTGACCACTCAGGGACTAACACCTGTTACCCTTTCTAACACTGAAAGCCGAGTACGACATTTTTAGGCTGCATTCTGCTTTTTTGCTCTACTTTCTGTATTTTCCACGCCTCTTTCTGTTTCAAATTGCTTGATGATGGACACGTGGCACGGCTAGATTGGGCCCATCCGGCCTTTACGTTAGGGCAAAGCCCCTCTGGGGTTGATTCCAGAGGGTCAAGCAGACCTCCGCGCTTCGCTCGTCGGCCTGCTTTCCCCTCCGGAATCAAGCCCAGAGGGGCTTTCCCTTATCCAACCTAGCTGGCTTTCAGCAACATTAAATTTCAATTCAGATACACATTGTAAGGACAAATCACACCCTCCCCTCTCTTTTTTTTCCCCCTTTTTGTTTTTCTCGCAATGGAACGAACCCAAAATGCCTTAATAAAAAAAAAGAAAGGCAGAAAAACACCATGGGACAATTTTTTCCCATTTTCAAGCTCAAAATTTCATGCGCTGGTGGTGCTTCTTATTTTGCTTTTCCTTGTTCCATGAGTTTCAACAGCAGAGATGAAATTGCATCACAAGCGCCGTTTATGTGCTTTGAATAGAACACCTTGCCAAGGCTCATGCATGACCCACCCAAAGCGACTGCCAAGCCGTTGGCTTGTATGGCAAAATGGTCTGAGCAAGACCATTTCTAGTTCCAAGTTTTAGAACCAGCAGGCAAGGATATAAAATAAAAGGATAGGCCTACTTATATATGAAAGACATGTAGGTACTCGAATAGCATTACAACCCTTTTTTTTTTCCGACTGTACAACGTAATACAAGGTTGGAGTTACTGTGCCAGGGGTAGATTATCTGCTTCCTCTAAAAGAATTTCATATACCTCAGTTCTGATATATAGTTCCTTGTCACGCATCACCTCCAAAAGTTCGGATTGTTCCTTTGCACTTAGTATGGAACTCATCTTCTGAAATCCATCTAACCACAAGGACTTAGACCTGCAGTAGCAAACTAACCCTTCAGCTGAGAATGAGCTATGCTGACATACCGAAGCTTTATAATACTATTCAGTAACCTTACCAGGGGCAAGCATGAATTGCACGGAAGGACACCCGTTGAGCTGCACCTTTGTCATGCCTTATCTCCAGTTCATAAGCTAGATAGCATCGCCACAAAAGAACGCTTTGCTGAGTCGTTGCAGCTCCTAGATCACGTTCCAAAATGCTGTGAATGCGAGGTTAGGTTCCTGGTGGATAGAGAAAATACCCATAGATCGGTGGATGGAGTTTTAGAATATAAAGCAAAAAACTCTATTAGAGAAATACTAACCATTTCTGTATTGTCCTTCCTCTTAAGAAGCCATAATTAAGAAAATAGACTTGGCAAGCCAGGACAAATATACTTTTGGCATGCATCATCAAAGAAACGCCGAAGAGCATTTGTTAAGGACGGGCATGTAATGCTTTTCACATATGCAGACATCAAGCGGGAGTTGAAAGGGTACTGTGCAATGGCTTGTAAAATGACCTTGTGCAGATTAGAGGGCTTTACTGCAAGATTGTGCCTTTCCAACATGCATATATATTGGACAAGCAACGCTCAAAGAATACATTATTCTCCGTCTACCTGCAGTAACATGGCCTTCATGTTAATCTACGTTTAATCTTTATAGCTGCAGCTTTCCAAACTATATATGCAAAAAAGCAACGATAAAAGTTCCTTACCAGGGAGACTCATTGTCATAACATTCTCGAACCCAGAAGAGGCAGCTTCCCAGCCTGTACTTAATTCCTCAAACATTGCAGCACAGAGAATCAATGCAAGACCTCTCCCATTCAGATCTTCAGCACGACAGATTTTTGGCAGTTTTTGGACTTGATCATGAAAGCCTCGATGTGCTCTTAACAGTTGTCTGCTGGTCAATGTGCATGACATGTTGGAAACTGGTAAGTATATATCTCCCGTCCCCAAAAAGTGTAATATGTATAGCACTCTTGCAACCTGTGAATTTCCACACACGTCCCCCGAGGCACTGTTTCCAAGCTCCACTTCTGAATATTTCAGGAAAAGAATAGGAGCGTCCTCCTGCGATCCCTAAAGGAAAGAAAAGATAACACTGTTTTATCTATTTGAAAGTGCAATTGGATTTCTATGAAGCAGCAGAAACAACATGCTTATTGGAGGAAGAGCACTGAGAGAAGTCAGTGCATCATCAAAAATCTTCCTCGCAATATCAAGATTCCCAGCTGATGCTTCAAACCATGCATATGCAGCCCACAAAATAAGATCCTGATAGAGAACAGATCAATCAAATCATACTAGATCTTTGAGTTAAAAAAAAGGCTATATGCAAATAGAAAGCTTGCCTGACGAGAAGCTTTAAGCAGTTTTTTTGCAAGTGACCGAGATGCAGCTGTCTTCTCAGCAGTTTCATCAGTGGGCTTCATACCTTCTAATTCAAGCAAAGCCTGTTGCAATTCCAACTGACTAGGGAAGGAAGATCTCAATAGCAATAAACTGTTAGAAGCAAAGCCTACATGCTCTTTCCATTGTGTATCCACTCAAGTGTCCCCACGAGGGACCTCAGTGGTTCCTCCCTACACATTCCCCTGGCTTCATTACAGCGAGATGCGGAATAAATGTCAGCCAAAAGCTGATTGGGTAATGCTTCTGCTGATTCTAGTTTGTTCCTGTAGCTCCTACTATTTGATGATGACCTGAAATAAGGAAAAACAACCTCCTGTGAATTCACAAGGTGTATAATATTCTTATCTTATAATTAAAAAAAACTGCAATGCCACAAACAATTGAGATAGAGGTTTTCCTACCATTGAGACAGTGTACCACCACAGAAGTCAAGAAATTGACCGACGAGCTCTAACTTTGCTTGACCTGTACGTAAGGAGAATAAAAAATCTCTTATGTCATCAAAAAGAACCATTCTTTGGAGTTTGTCATCATCTTCATCTATCCCAGCTGAATTGCCCTGAGAACCTGCTGCTCTTCATGGCCAAACATTAGAGAACAGGACATACTAGTCAGAGGATCTGAATGTGGATACGAACAAATAAGCAATTGATTTAACTTGAAGTTCAAGTTGCAGAATGGAAACAGCCTTCAACCAGATAAAAGTGAGTCTTTCCTCGAGCGGTTTTAGCAGATGCCAAAATCAGCCATAGCCAAATAACAGAGGCCATGGCTGGGCACCCACTGAACAACAGCAGTGAACCAAACAGCTAGGCGTAAGTAATGTCAAGTTCATAGACGCTATGATTATATAGAAATATACCTTAAACTATCAGCAATTTGGTGTAGAGGCAGCCACTGCTCACTGTCCCGTTGAAGTTCCTTCTCTATTACTTCTTCCAAATCTCTGTATCCTTTATTTCAACATCCTTACCATTATCTAAATTTAAACCCAGCTTTTCCAGCAATGCTGCATCAAACTCAACTTCATCAACTTCTTCACATCACCAGTTTCGAAAATATCAAGCTTATCATCAAAAAATGTGTCTCCTATTTCTGCCTCACTTTTCGCTTCCTGTTTAGATTCCATCCATCCTGTCCATTCATCGGCCTTATTCTCCTCTTGCTTTATCAGGTCAGTCTTCATTGCTTTCAACTTCTGTAGTTGTTTTTCTTCCTTCTCTAGCCAAGTGGCCCAGCCTAAAGCACCTTCCTGCCCTATCCTAAGTGCCCCACTATCCCAAAAGGCTTCAAACAATCTCTGCTTGTTTGTTTCATTCAACTGAATTGGTGGACAGAGTATGGCATACTCAAATTCTGCCTGAATCAACCCAATTGCCAACCCATGATGACCCGTCTGCCATTCAAAACGGCACAGATCCATAAATAACGAGATAACAGTCTTTTCTGCATCTTCCACTCTCGGACTCCAGATGCCGTCCTTCAGCTTTTGGGCTTCCTACAAAAGAAAAAATTCAGTAGTACATTAGTACCACACACACATGCCATTTAAATATCCAGGTTTCATATTAAAAACAAGATTGTACCTCTCTATAAAGATAAAAGCGTGCAGCAATCAAGGACTGCACTCCCTGCAAATATAATTTGCAGATAGATGAAACCGAAAAGGATGAAAAGTTTGATCGCTGAAACTTTAGATATTCTTGCCAGAGCCGATAACTCCCAGGATGCTCATTGATTGCTTTTTACCATTTGAGCAATAAAACAGACAAATTGTCCCACTTCTGACATGTTTCTAGATACAAGATAAGCACATGGAAGGAACTCAAGGGCCTTCTCGAGAACCGCAATCTTTTTGTCTACTATATGCTGAACAATAACTTTTTAGTGGTTGCTTTCATTATCTCATCCTGCACATTGACGCTCATGTTAAGGTTTTCTTGCACATTGCAACATACTACAGACTTTTAGCATGGAGCTTTTAAGACTTCAATCAGCGCTAAACAACAAATAAACGAGTTGTAACATGCAGCTATAGGGATAAGAAAACTCCGAACTGAAAATATGAGGGCCTGCCTTGAGAGCTACCAGCATTCTTTGCATTAGAAATTGGCCAGCTCAACCAACATCAACACATCATACAGAAAATGCATAACAAAAGACTGCAGTGTTTCATAAATTGAAAACTCACTTGAAAATTAGCAAGTAATATCCATGTGACTTCATTTCTCAGTTGTTCACATGTGAGTTGATTGAACTCTTTTGTCTGACGAATCACATAATCTTCCCAGCTCTCCTCTACTGGCTTGGAATCACTTGATTTATTTGTTACATCTTGCAAAGGAACAAAGTCTTCAAATGAAACAGTCTGAACATTTGTTTTCATGGCAATTTTCAGTCGTTTGATATCTAAATGAGACCCCAATGAAGCAACCTTAACAGACCAGTACCGTCCACTTTGACTTTACTTCATCATCTTGGGCTATGGTATCAATTTCTTGGTCCAGAAATGTGATGTTTTGTCTCCAAGTCTCCCTTCCTGAGATCCACCCTTCAGATGATGAAGATAATAGCAAGGCACATCCATCCTAAAACATGGAACATTACCTTAGAGAATAAACCAGCATGTAAGCCTCCATGACAGATCAAACCTTAACAATATAAATTGTTTCTTTTCTTTACTGTTCCTTTCTTTCCTTTTAACCATGTTTTAGTCATATGGAAGACTCTATTATTGAGCAATCCCCATGTTAAATAACTTGACTCCACCGAGGTTTAACTTCCCTATTTCCAGTTTCATCACCACTTACTAAGTACAAGTACACGCAATACCACCACATAGGCAGATAAACAAGTCAAAACTCAATATTATAGATTGATGAGCATTAAAATGAATGAAGAAATTTTACTTGTAAAGGGATCCAAATGCAACGTTGTTTGCATCTCCTCGAATATCAAAGTAGTACTCTTTTGTCTGATTTAGATTATCATCAACCCAAATGCCTTTGGATGCCTTCCTATTCACCTGCGACCCTTCCAATATGCCCAGTTCCCTACTATCAGCAAGCTCCTCTTCCTCCTTTTTCTTCTTCCTATGCCTTTATCGTTTTTCGTGCCGTTTTCAGCGTTCTTTCTTCTTTCCATGCTCACTAGACCGCTTTTTAAGCTCTTCTTCTGAGGAATCCCCAGAGGCCGACGAGACGGAGAAACTCATATAAAATCATATAAAGTGCGCTAATGCGGATCAATCCTGACACAATGTCCAATTCGCAAAACCTAAAGGCTCACCTCCCCAGCTGGAAACAAAGATGGTGCGGCTGAAGGAAACAATGGGATAGACGAAAGGAGCCGAATATCCGCCGGAACAACACCTCCATCTCCCTCGCCATGCTCAGAGCTCTTCTCCATTTTCCAATAGATTTGTCATGAACATCGGACATGTATCCATGCACGGTACATCTACGTCTGCTTAGAGATATGTACTGTAATCTTCAAATGTATATTTCATGCCATGCTACTAAGAACAGGTTCTCTTGGTCATTTTCTACCCCTCAGCACGAGAAACCCTTCTTTATGCTGGTTCTCATGTGACCCAAATCTGCTTTTGCTAAGCACGTCACATTAAATTTCTCCTCAGCTCTAGCAGAAGAAGAACTGAATATGGTCCTCAGCTCATTGTCCAGAACGGGCTATTGGAGATTGCTAGAAGCTTCTTAACCTGTCGACATCACAAGCAATGATGGACCTGTCCTAGCTCTACTGGTTGCCATAAGATTCCACCGGCTCATCTTCTCACATCATCTGCTCCTAGGACCGGCATGCATGTAGAATGCACTCTTTTCTTCTTCTTATGCTAAGTTGGCTCACAATGACAGTACATGGGATTTCCCTCTAAGGTCGTGTATTCCTTGATCACACAACAAACCCATAACGAATTTCATTTTAGAGCTATCTTATGCCCTTCTTTTCTTTGACATGCCGCTTACGGAACGAAATTTTCAGCACCTTGAAATTATACCCTTATTCTGGCGGCGCCGCTGTATACTCTGTTTTTGCTCAACGCCTCCACTCTGTATCTGCCTGAGATGCAAACGCGATGGCCAGGTCTAATGCTTTGATTGGTCGCAAATCCGACGATCCAAAACCTTAGCCATATAAGAAATCGAATCTGTTTTCCCAGAATAGCCCACAATCCAGAAAGGCACACAAGTCACAGGGCTCGGAATCAAGTCTTCAAGTCTTCAATCAATTCGAAACCAAGTCTTCAATCCAGCAACACAATCTCGTCGATTTTGTCGCTGGGCAGCGCCGAGTGCGAGGAAAATTCTACAGATACATACAACACGGTAACAGGGTTTTCAGAAGGCCATGCTTCCCCATTGATCTGCTGCAGCGGCATGTCTTATTCCGGATCATCCTCCAAATGGCAAATTTCAAGCTGCATGCCCTACGCCGGATCATCCTCCAAAGGCAAATTTCAAGCTGCTAAAAATTTCGTTGGAGAATATTCCTGAAAAGAAAATTTCGTTTGAAATTTCCTGGCGGCCGCCAGTTGACCTGGGCCGGATCATCCTCCAAAGGCAAATTTCAAGCTGCTAAAAATTTTGTTGGAGAATATTCCTGAGAAGAAAATTTCGTTTGAAATTTCTTGGCGGCCGCCAGCTGACCTGGCCGGCCCGCCAGGTCAGCAGGCAGCCGCCAGGAAATTTCAAAGCGAAATTTCCTACTCAGGAAGATTACTCCTTCCATAAAAGTCATCATGAGGCAATTTCTTTCAATTTCAGCCTCATTTTTCAGCATGAAATTTTCTCCACCATTGCTTCTTGATTTTGATCACTGATCTTACCTGATTTCTTGAGATTCTTGAGGAGTTGAGGGACGAAATTGCCTCATAGATGACTTTTATGTACTAGAATGGCCTTGAAGAGGCCATTTCGCCATGCTCGGGCATGGCTCGCCCAAAGGGCTCGCCATGCCCTTACATGGCTACTTCCTTAAGGGTCCAAGAAGCAATGGAATAGCTTTCCAATAGCATGAGGTGACTCAATATAGCATGAGGCTACATGCTTTTGGGTAGTTTAGTAGAGATGTTGCACTAAAGTTTCTAGAAGCATCAACCAATCTACTTCGAGTCTGATTCATGAGTTTTTATCATTGTTTGTGGTCCCTTCATTCACGACATGATATGCATTGGAAGTCAATGGAACAACTTTGTCACAAATTAACCCAATCTTTCCTTTAATTTCTTGAATAACCTTAATTAAAAAAGCCCTTAGTACAAGAAGTGTGGGGGTTCTTCTTAAAGAATTTGAGGCCCTATTATAGACAGATGGTTGACCACCGATATCTCCTACCTAGCTGACTTTACAAGATGCTGGAGGAAATTACAAGAAGCAATTGAGTTAACTAAATGTTTGTTAAAAGGAGCACGAATCTTCCAACTTGAACTGTCAGAGGGAGGAGATACCAGTGGTTCAATGAGATGACAAGGTTCAATGCTAAACCCTTCCTAGAAGGATGTGAAAGCTTGTTCAAGAGGCTTTTCTATGCATAATGATAAGTTTGTTTGGCATGAAATTTTCGATTGCCAAGATCAGAGCTTGTCTTGATGATATGGACAACATTGCTTGATTGATATGTTAGAAGGAAGAGGATATGTTAGAAGGAACCCTTTCACGAGAGCCTTGTGACAAGGAAAAATTTGTTTTCGTGAATCACTGCTTGTGTCAACAGAGATAAGCAAGGCTTCATTTACATGTTGCAACAGACAATTATGATTCAAAGTAACCATTTTGGAAATACAACAATTTCAACTTCTTTTAAGAGTATTGAATAACCTTAATTATTATGTTGACATCTTTTCTGCGGTGAAGATTGATGCCAAAATTAGGAGATAATCTTTGATCTTCGGCAGCTTCAAGTGCTAGTTTGCTCATTGTGGTAATTTCAATTGCACAGTAGTGCTAGAGTTTTCATCCACGTGGCTTTCTAACTCCATCGTATAATTATAGGGATTCTATATCTAGTTTTATTTGCACTTGGATTGATTTGAGAAGCTTGAATGTTTATTTAATTTGAAGCAAGAAGGAAATGACATGGATGGAGGTAGGAAGGAAGAAAGCATATTTCAGAAAAAAATAGCGACGTGGAAGGAAGGATACATATTTCAGAGAAAATAGCGACGTGGATATTTCACAAGGAAGGAAGTATATTTCAGAGAAAGATGTGGAATTTTAGAGAAAATAGCGATGTGGATATTTTAGAAAGAAGTATATTTTAGAGAAAGACGTGGAAATAACATGGCTGGTGATAAGAAGGAAGGAAGTATATTTCAAAGAAAGACATGGAAAGAAGCACATTTAAGAGAAAATAGCGACGTGGATATTTCAGAAGGAAGAAGTATATTTCAAAGAAAGACGTGGAAATAGCATGGATGGTGATAGGAAGGAAGAAAGCATATTTACCTGACATGGATATTTCAGAAGGAAAGACGTGGAAATGACATGGATGGTGATAGGAAGAAAGCATAGAAAGACGTGGAAATGACATGGATGGTGATAGGAAGGAAGGAAGGAAGGAAGGTGTATTTTTACGTCGTATCACTAGATGGTGATAGGAAGGAAGGAAGGAAGGTGTATTTTTACGTCGTATCACTAGCCAACGTCCTAAGGACATACGACGACACATGGCATGTTCTTGCTATCCCCCTTCAGGGCCACTATAGAAGGGTGTCCTCGCGTCACGCCAGAGGATTGAACATGCGACCTCATGGTGTCAAGTCTAGTGTCTAACCAGTAGACCAAGTGATGAGTGACGAGGAAGGAGGAAAGCATATTCCAGAGAAAATAGCAATGTTGAAGGAAGGAAGCATATTTCAGAAAAGTAGGGACGTGGATATTTCAGAAGGAAGGATATTGCAAAGAAAGACGTGGAACATGGATGGTGATAGGAAGGAAGAAAGCATATTTTCGCAACGTGGATTTTCAGAAGGAAAGAACTGGAAATGACATGCATGGTGATAGGAAGGAAGAAAGCATAGAAAGACGTGGATATGACATGGATGGTGACAGGAAGGAAGAAGGCATATTTTAGAGAAAATAGTGATGTGGAAGGAAGGAAGCATATTTCAGACAAAATAATGATGTGAATATTTCAGAAAGAAGGAAGTATATTTCAGAGAAAGACGTGGAAATAACATGGATGGTGATAGGAAGGAAAAAACATATTTTTGTGATGTGGCTATTTCAGAAGGAAAGCGTGGAAATGACATGGATGGTGATAGGAAGGAAGAAAGCATAATTTTACGACGTGGATATTTCAGAAGGAAGGAAGTATATTTTAGAAAAAGACGTGGAAATGACATGGCTGGTCATAGGAAGGAAGAAAGCATATTTCAGAGAAAATAGCAACATGGAAGGACGGATGGATATTTCAGACAAAATAGGAACGTGGAATTGACATGGATAGTGAAAGGAAGGATTACATCTATGGAGGCCAACTAGCCTATGAGACGGTATAGTGATAGGAAAGAAGGTAGTGTATGAGATGGTATAGTGATAGGAAGGAAGCAAGTATATTTTTACATCCAGGCCAACTGGCCAAAGAGACGATACATGCTCTACACACGAACCAATCTAAAGAAATCCAAAAACAAGTAGTACAAACCAATTATGAGACAGTACATGCTCTACACACAAACCAATACATGCTCTATACACAAACTAATCCAAAGAGATCCAAAAACTAGCAGTACAAACCAATCCTGAGATGGTACATGCTCTACACACAAACCAATCCAAAAAAATCCAAAAACAAGTAGTATTGTACAAGATGTTCCTACTACCGGAGTGAAAAAAAAACCCCCTTGGGAGAAAAAAACTCCCGGTTGCATGTTATACTAATACCCTGACCCATAATAGATGTCCTTGCAGAGGAGAAATGTAGAATATATGATGCGAGACATGAGATTATTGCAGAGTCGAGCAGTTGATGCAAAGACACTTCTGAGCACATGAGATAGGAGTAGATAGTTATTTAATTTCAGGATGACACTTGGTAAGTAACCATAGGCTGAGAATTCTCCCAAGGTACAATGGTATTTACAAACCATGGTCCAATGTAGACATAACATTTTAATGTTGGTTCAATGTCAAAGTGTGATACCTGTATACTGCGGGGGCCAAAGGATAGCCGCATGTGTCATCAATATTGGCATGCCAGTAAGGCAGAGAAAATAGCAACGTGGAATGGATAGTGATAGGAAGGAAGGAAGTATATATTTACATCCACGGAGGCCAATTGGCGTATGAGATGGTATATGCTCTACACACAAACCAATCCAAAGAAATCAAAAAACAAGTAGTACAAACCAATCCTGGGATGATACATGCTCTACACACAAACCAATCCAAAGAAATCCAGAAACAAAAGTAGAAAGCAATCGTGAGACGACACATGCTCTACACACAAACCAATCCAAAGAAATAAAAAAACAAGCATTACAAACCAATCAAAAGAAATCCAAAAACAAGTAATACTGTACAAGATGTTCCCACTACTGAAAGTGAAAAAAACCACACTTGGGGGAAAAAGTTCCTGGTTGCAGATTGTCCTAAGTACCATGATCCACAATAGATGCCCTTGCAGAGGAGACCTGTAGAATATATGGTGCGAGACGTGAGATCATTGCAAAGTCAAGCAGCTGATGCAAAAACAGTTATGAGCACCTGAGATAGGAGTAGATAGTTTCTTAATTTCAGGGTGGAGCTTGGCAAGTAACCATAGGCTGAGAATTCTCCCAAGGTAGTGTGGTATTTACAAACCATGGCCCAATGTAGACATAATATATTCAATGTTGGTTTCTTAGAATGGCACGTGGCAAGTAACCATAGGCTGAAAATCCTACCAAGGTAAGAAGTGTTTAAGGGTACTAGGGTCAAAGTGGATTTTTTATGATGGCATGTGGCAAGTAACCATAGCCTGAGGATTCTACCAAGGTAAGAATTGACATGTAGAATATACGATGCGAGACGTGAGATCATTGCATGGTTGAGCAGCTGCTGCAAAGGCACTTCTGAGAACCTGAGACAGGAGTGAATAGTTTTCTAATTTCTCCGTGACACTTGGCAAGTAACCATAGACTGAAAATTCTCCCATGGTAATGTGGTATTTCCAAACCATGGTCCAACGGCGACATACTATATTCAATGTTTTTTTTTTCCTAGAATAACACATGGCAAGTAACCATAGGCTGAAAATCCTACCAAGGTAAGAAATGTTTAAGGGTACTAGGGTCGGAGTAGATAGGTTTTTTTTTTAGCATGGCATGTGGCAAGTAACCATAGCTTGATGATTCTACCAAGGTAAGCAATTGTTTAAGGGTACTAGGGTAGGAGTAGATAGGTTTTTTTGTTTTTAGGATGACATGTGGCAAGTAAGCATGGCAGAGACTTCCGCCAAGGTAAGAAATGTTTAAGGGTACTAAGGTAGGAGTAGATAGGGTTTTCATCAGGATGACATGTGGCAAGTAACCATAGGCTGAGAATTTTACCAAAGTTAGTGTGGTATTTATAAACCATGGTCTAACGTAGACATAATATGGTCCAAGGTAGCCATAATAGGGTTCAGACTTTAGCCATAGCCTACATTCAAATGAAACAAATGTTTAAGAGTACTAGGGTAGGAGTAGGTAGGTTTTTTGTTTTGTTTTTTTTGGGATGGCACGTGGCAACTAACCATAGGCTGAAAGTCCTATCAAGGTAAGAAACGTTTAAGGGTACTAGGGTGGGAGTAGATAGGGTTTTCTTTTTTTTTTTTTTTTGGATGGCATGTGGCAAGTAACCATAGCTTCAGGATTCTACCAAGGTAAGAAATGTTTAAGGGTACTAGGGTAGGAGTAAATAAGTTTTTTTTTTAGGATGACATGTGGCAAGTAACCATGGAAGAGACTTCTACCAAGGTCAGAAAAGTGAAGGGTACTTGGGTAAGAGTAGATAGGGTTTTTGTTAGGATGACACGTGACAAGTAACCATAGGCTGAGAACTCTACCAAAGGTAATGTTTGTAAATACCAAGGAAAGTAATGTTTTAAGGGTACTAGGGTAGGAAGGAAGTATGTTTTTACGTCCACGGAGGCCAACTGGCCTATGAGACGATAGGATTAGATAGGGTTTTTGTTAGGGTAACAGTGGCAAGTAATCATGGGCTAAGAATTCTACCAAAGATAGTGTAGTATTTACAAACTATGGTCCAATGTAGACATAATATGGTCCAAGGTAGACATAATATGGTTCGACTTTACCCATAGCCTACATTCAAATGAAGGAAATGTTTAAGGGTACTAGTGACACGTGGCAACTAACCATAGGCTAAGAATCTTACCAAGGTAATAAATGTTTAAGGGTACTAGGGTGGTAGTAGATAGGGTCCTTTTTTTTAGAATGGTGTAACGGGTCTAATTTCCCCATTGGTGCAATCTATCATATGGCGTTGCATCCAACACTACTCAACAAGATCATTCCGTTCATAACTCCAATTTGTGGCTTTCAACAATATTGCAAGTTATTTATCCTTCTAACTCAGGTTTTTCAACAAGTCTCAACTGACAATAGTTATGATAATTAATCAATCTCGAAGGATTCAATCATC